>WUAT03393447.1:0-10223 GCA_010015005.3 Ulmus americana
CCATCAATACGATCAGTTCCTACTTGACTCTTGACTTTCCAGCTCTGACCATGTGACTTCCTCTGGGAGTTACATGGAATTAAGAGCACATTATGGCTATCAATACTCTATTATGGCCATCAGATTGTAACTCCTCATACAAAGCCCAACAGTTAACCCCTTATAATGGGCATAACGACAATCTCTTTGGATTCTCATTATGACTCCCTTGATCTTCTCCTTCCAATAAAGACCCAAAGACACATAATCTTTGGGGGCTCTTCTCTTTCCTGACAATCAGACCTCTAAGCTCTGAGATTCTTACAATCTACACTTGAGACTCTTCGTTTCCTATCTCCAACCAATGGCTCTTTCACCTAAGACTCTTGGATTCCACATACATTGCCGTAGTGCCAAGCCTGCCTTGCCTACCGCCGCCGCCGCGCCTTAGACTCCCAATCACGGTAACACTTTCCTTTGTTCTATAATGTTCTTGACATCTTATTGCATCATCTGGGATCTTTTCCCATGCTCTACGTACTGACTTAACTGTCGGAGTTCCTTTGGCCGGCACCCCCCCGGTGTCAAGGATTTCATGATCATCATTTGATTTCTTTGTCTTGCAGGTCAAACAGGTTGCTGGTGGTTCCAAAAATTCCTAGATATTCAATTGTAGAATCCTGGCTCATCCACCCCTACATAGCACTTCTGGCTCATCCATCCCTAGGATGCAAGCACTTCTGGTTCTTCCATCCCTAAAGTATTGAGATGCAAGCACTTCTGGTTCGTCTATCCCTAAAGTGTTGAGATGCGAGCACTTCTGGTTCGTTGACCTCTGGGATGCGAGCACTTCTGACTCGTCCATCCCTAAAATGTTGAGATGCGAGCACTTCTGGTTTTTACCCTTCGTTTGTTTTTTAAAAAATAAGATTTTTGTAAAATTATCCTTTGTCAATTCGTCTTAAAATTTTACAAAAAATATTCATCTCATTAATCTCTTGAAAAATATAATGGGGTTAAGATACAAAATCCTCAATTTCTACATCATTAAAAACCTATCTCAGGAAAACCCAAAGGGATAAAACCGAAGCGTAGGAAAAGAGTATAGCACCCCTGCAAAATTTACATCAAATGTAATACTTTTTTAAAAACATAGCATTCCAGGTTCGAAGAACTTTCTTTCCATTGCTCATATTAGTTAACTTATATGTCCCCTTGCCTAACACCTCTCTGATCTCAAAGGGCCCTTCCCATTGTTCACTGAATTTTCCTTTCTACATTACTTCTGGAATCCTTTTCATCACCCATTTTCCCTTGGAAAATCGCCTAATTTTTGCCTTTTTATCATATAATGCTCTGGCCTTGTGCTGGTAAGCCACTCTTCTTATCTGCGCACAATCCCAAACTTCCTCGAGCAAATCTAAATTCCTCGCTAATTGCCTTTAATTTTTCTCCACATCTTCTGCTATCAGAGTGGTTATGGTTGGCAAACCAGCTTCTATTGGAAGTATTGCTTCAGTTCCGTACAATAAAGCAAAGGGTGACTCATCTGTCGCCCTCTTCTTTGTTGTCTGTTATGCCCATAAGACCTTTGGAAGTTCTTCTAACTATCATCATTTCTTATCTTCCAAATTCCTTCGTAAATTCCCCACTATCAACTTGTTGGTTACTTCTGCCATACCGTTTGCTTGGGATGATAAACTGGTGAAAAATTAATCTTAATTCCATACATCTCTCCGAAGCTTTCTACCTTCGAATTATTAAACTGTGTTCCATTATCCATCACAAGATACTTTGGCATCCCAAACCGGTAAATCAAATTCTTCCAAATGAAATTAATTACGTCATTCGTTGTTACATTTGAACATGCTTTGGATTTTACCCGGTTGGTGAAGTAATTCGTCGTAAGAAGGACAAAGCACTTTCCACCCTTCGTAGTTGGTAGCTTTCCTATTATATCCAATCCCCACTTTAAGAACGACCACAGACTGACAACTGAATGACAAGGCTCCGAATGTTGATGAATCAACGAACCGTGTCTTTGACATTTCTTGCAACTTTTTGCATAATCTCGAGTGTCTTGCATCATGTAAGACCAAAAATATCCAGCGGTTAATGGTTTATGAGCTAGGCTTCTTCCTCCAAAACGCTTTCCACAAACCCCCGAATGAATTATCTTCAGGATAGTTTGAGATTCTTCCTTTGTCACACATCTTAATAATGGTCCGAAGAACGACTTCTTGAATAACTCCCCTTCCAGCAATTTATACCTCACAGCTTGCAATCTTAGTTTTCTTGCTTGATTTCTATCTTCCGGCAATTTGGAGTCTTTTAGATAGTCTATTATTGGATCCATCCAGCTTTCCTTTAGAACTTCGGATTCTATCTCTTCTTCAACATCTATCATATTAATTTTCGCCGGATAATTATTGGGAATGGCCAACTCTTTCTTCTTCTTATACTCTCCATATGCTGCACCATTCGCCAATCCATCAGCTCTAACGATAAGCTCTCTTCTTATTGCTTGGATATCTATCATTCAGAAACGTTTTGTTAGCTCAATTACTTTCTTGCATTAGGCCCTCATTCTTTTATCCTTCGCCTCAAAGTCTCCATTCACATACCCTGAAACTAGTTCAAAGTCTAGATAAACCTTCAAATGTTGTACTCCAAGCTTCAATGCCAACTATAAGCCATACAACAAAGCTTCGTACTCCGCTTCATTGTTAGTCATATGTTTTTCCAACTGAAAATCTTCTTCGATGATGACCCCAAAAGATGATTCTAGAATAACCCCAATTCCAACTCCTTCTTTGTTTGACGCTCCATCCAAATTAATAGTCCATTTCATCCCTTCCTCTAGCAACACTATTAACTCTTTTTCTAAAGGATCGAATAATTGAACTTCAACAAGGAAGTCCCCTATTACCTGTCTCTTCTTGGCTGTCCCTGGAATATACTTGATCTCTTAAATCTCTAGCTCGATTGCCCACTTCGTCAACCTTCCCGACAGGTCTAGTTTTGATAAAATTTGCCGAATTGGATAGTTCGTGACTACTGTGATCAGATGAGATTCAAAATAGTGTCGAAGTTTCTTTTTTGCCATCACTAAAGCGAGAACAATTTTTTTCTAAACTAATGTATCTTATCTCAGCATCGAGTAGAATTTTGCTTATATATGACACTAGTCTTTACTTCTTGCCTTCTTTTACTAGTACAACACTCACTGCTACCTCCGAAACTATTAAATACAAAAGCAACTATTTTTCATCCTCCGGTGCAGATAAAATTGGAGCTGTATTGAGATATTTCTTCAATTCTTTGAATGCTCTACTTTGTTCTTCGCTCCATTCCAAAGACGTGGACTGCTTTATGCTCTGAAAGAAAGGCTTGCATTGATTGTACATCTTTGATAAACTTTCCTAAAGCAGCAATCCTCCCAGCTAAATTTTGTACATCTCGAACGGTTTTTGGCTCATCCACTTCTGATAATGTCCTTATCTGCGTCGGATTCGGCTCAATTCCTCTTTTACTTAGGACATGGTCTAGAAATTTTCCGAAGGATACCCCAAATGTGCATTTCAAATGATTCAATTTCATTTTGAATTTTCGGAAGACTTCAAGGACTTCTTCTATGTCTTCAATGTGATATTTGGAATTTTCACTCTTGATAACCATGTCGTCAATGTAAGCTTCGAATTTTACCCCTATGAAGTTGTTAAACATTTGATTGATAAGTCTTTGATATGTTGCTCCGGCATTCTTCAATCTAAAATGCATTACCTTATAACAATACAACCCTCTCTTAGTGATGAATGCAGTATGAATTTTGTCACTTTCATTCATTCTGATTTGGTTATATCCGAAATACGCATCGAGGAAACTCATCCTTTCATATATGGCGATTGCATCCACAAGCTGATCTATCTTCGATAATGGATAACTATCCTTCGAGCAAGCTTTATTCAAGTTTGTGAAGTCTATGTACACCCTTCATTTACCATTCTTCTTCTTGACAAGAACAACATTGGATAACCACATGGAATATTGACATGGCTCAATTGCATCTATCTCCAGCAGTCTGTCTATTTCATCAATTATTACTTTATTTCTTTCCAGAGCAAATCTTCTTTGCTTTTACCTCACCGAAGGATAAGATGGATAAATGTTCAGATAATGCTTCGCTTTTTTTGGATCTACTCCTAGAATATCTTTATGTGACCAAGCAAAAACATCTTTATTCTTCATTAAGCATTCCGACAGCCTTTCTTTTTCTTCCTTCGACAATAGGGCTCCTACTAGCACTTTTTTTCTTTGGATCATTCAGGTTGAGGTTAATTTCTATAAGTTCTTCAATTGTACTTTTTGGGACGTCTGTCTCTTCCTTGACTTTCTTCAAGTATACTCGTAGAAAATCCTTTAATTGCTATTTGTCATTTTTATCCTCCGGGATTTCTTCCTCCGCATCTCTTGCTTTATTAAACTGTTCAATTTGACCCTTAGTCATCCTTCAGACTCCTCTTTGTTCCTCATCCCAGCTCTCTACATTGTAACATTTTCTGCTTTGAGATTGGTCTCCTTTGATATCTATCGTGTATAGCTCATCAAGAGTTTGGCACCTCATTATTTGGTGTAGGGTTAACACCACTCATTTGACAGCGTGAATCCATTTTCTTTCCATAATCATGTTCATCGCTGAAGGAGTGTGTACTACCAGAAATTTCACTTTTATAACTCGATATGTTGCATATACAAGCAATGCTACTACTCCGAGGGGTTTAACTTCCGTGCTGTTGAACGCATAAAGGGAAGTTTTGCCTATCCTTCAAAAATCCTCATAGAAAAGGATGTCTGAACTACTTCCTCCGTCAATTAAAACCCTAGAGACCATCGCATCTCCAATTCGAAGCTTGATCACCAATGGGCCTGCATGCAGTTGCTTCACCATTTCCAAGTCTTAATCCGAAAAAATGATTGGTACATTTCCTTGGCAAAGTTTTCCTCTGGAGATAGTATTAACGTACCCTTTCAAAACCATCGTTCAGAGGCTTCTTTCTATCCTTTTACTCTCGAAGTCTTCATACTTCCTTTGCTTCTCATCCTTCTCTTGATGAATGAAAGAAACCATCCTCAAGTTCTGCCCCAACTCCCCATCCTTCGACGCCCGCTCTTTCAGTCTCATTCACTTGAACGTTCAGTCCTTGACTCTTCCATAATGGGGATACTCCGGCCTTGATTGGGGTTATAATTTTCACGTACTTTTGCAGCTCCCCTCTTTTCATTATGGCTTTAAGTTGGAAGTATAAGTTCTTGCAGGTTGCCAAAGTGTGTCCATAATCTTCGTGGAAGATGCAGTATTGACTTTGATCTTTCAAATGATTCGGCACGCTGTAGGGCTTTGGAGTGCGGAAGACATTTTGATCCTTCAGCTCCACATAGATCTTCTCTTGCAGCATAGTAAAGGTGTAGTCGAAGCTTTCTTTCTCCGACCTATACCTTTTTGAGGGATTGCTTGATAATAGCTTTTGGGCTGCTCCGTCGGTTTCTTTCTTTTGACCAGGTCTTCCCTTGACCTTTATCGCTTCTCCTCTGGCTTTCTCTTCATCTCTTGATACTTTGGAGAGTCATTTTTAGCGTAATTTTGTGCAATGGCTATTGCTACATTCTTCGTTATTCTTTGCCAACTTTCTTCTACCTAAAAGAATCCTTCTACTTTGGCTCTCACTTTATTCATATCTTTTGAAGGGATTTTGATAAATCTTTCATGGATCAAGGACCCCTTAATCAATCCTCGGACGAAGAAATTTTCCGCTTATTGTGAGTCTATATCATGAATTTGCTCAAAACTTCAGTAAATCTGTAAAGGAATTGCCTTACTGATTCGTCATCTATGTGCTATAAGTGCATATCTGCCATGGTTTTTCTTTGTGGGCAGTTGTTCCGGTATTGATCTAGAAACATCCTCCCTAGTTATTCGAAGCTTTGCACCGATCCTTTAGGAAGTTGGCTGAACCAAACCAAAGCTCGTCCAATGAAGGTCATTGAGAAAAGCTTACACATGAATCCTTTGGTGATTTCTTTTAATGAAATTATTTGCTTGAATTGTAACAGGTGAGTGACTAGATCAGCCTTTCCGTCGAACTTGTCCAAGGCCAGTGGATTGAACTCCTTAGGCTTGATTTCTTGCATTATCCACGAAGCAAAAGGCGATTTAGAGATTCCCTTCATTACTTCAATGGCCTTGTCCGTGGGGTTGTTCGTTGGGATTCTTCCGATCCTCTTAGCTACCTATTCAATAAGCCTTTCACTTAATTCCGTTGAAGTAATCTTTTTCCGCCTTTCTTCTGCTTTCAGATAGCTTTTTTCTTCATGTCGCGCAATTCTTCTACTACTAACAGTCTTTGAGCTTGATTCCACTAAGTCTTTAGAATTTTCTATGTTGTTCTCATTGACCTTGTGTCTCTTTTCTTCTTTAGCTTTCTTTATTCCACCAACAGAAGTCTCTTCGTTTCGCACATTTTTCGTTCTTTCTTTGTTGTTGGTTCTATTATTCAGAATATTGTTCTCTTTTTCCAATGCCTGAAGCTTTTCATCGTACATCTTTTTCATCTTATTCATCATTCCTGCAGTCGCGCTATTCTTTTCTTCATATCCTTGAATTGTCTTCATTAACTGCTCCATTTGGGTAGTTACTAGATTGTTTGACTTAGCTTGATTATTCTCTACTTGGTTTGGAGAAATCCTAGTGTTTTTCGATCCTTTCTTTGGTGCAATTTTCTTCCGTAATCTGTAAAAAATGTCAGTGAATGTGTTGCAAAGAGTACTCTCAAATCGAAGATTGAAACTTCACAGAAAATAAAAACTTCTGATTAGATCAAGAACTAAAATTATCAACAAATTGAATTTGCAAAGAAAGTTTGGGAAGATTTGATCATGAAGTTTTGCTTGTTCGGTTGTTGTCCCTGGCTTCTTGTATCGTTTTCCCACAGACATAGCAAATTGTAAGCTCAAAAAAATCTGGATAAACAATAAATCTTATTTCCAATCTTATTCCAAATAATCAAAATGTATACGTACAAGAATGAAGATGATTTCTCAAGTAATCCTAAGGTTCACTCAATGCTCAAAGAAGAATTGAGGGACTTCTCACTCAATTCTCAGAGCTGGAAAAAATGAAAAAGGTCCCTCTAAAATTACAAGAATTTGATATTTATAGACAAACCAAAACTAAGTTTGAACCTTCGGAAATAATAAATGCTCCATCAGTCCAACTTGCGTTTGGCCTTCCTTCACTAAGCTTGCTTTGCTTCCTTCGGATCCTTCGCTAAGCTTTCTTCGACTAAGTATTTATCTTTTGGCAATCCAATTTCCTCTAACACCTCAAACCCGTCTCTTATTCTTCATCAACTAACCAGATGCTTCCACATGGGGAAATTCCTAATTTCCCCACCCACTCCCATATCTCATCTATCACATACGAACCCTAGCTCTCATACAAATAACAATTCCTGATATATATCTATACATTCATCTCTCCATATATATGCCAAAAAATAGGAATCAACAAAGTAGATGAACCAAATTTCCAAATCAAAGCTTCCCTGAAGAACATCAAATGGAAATCTAGATAAAATAAAAAAATCAATTTTCTACGAAATCCAACCAAGTTTCTTGATCTCTTGAACCAATAATCAAAACACATTTGAGCACAAATAAATAAAAAAAACACAAATCCGTTCGATTTCAAGCACAAAACCATTTGATTTTAAGATTCATGGATTTCCCTTTTGCGCAGCTATGATTTCAGGTGCAGATGGTGGGTCACGAGGTGGTCAAAATCGGATGTGTAACGATCAAATTTGGTCATGTGGCAAAATGAGTTTTTTTGTGGGTTTGTTGGTCGGATTTGGTATTTAGGACGACAGGGGGTGGGATAAATGCGACAATGAGGGTGACTGGATCATGAAAGAAAAGACGGAGGGAAAGACATCAAAGACGGGGGTGGGTTAAGATTAGGTTGGGTTCTGGGTTGGAGGCCGGTGGGTTTTGGCACAAGGTATGGCTAGCGATGGCAATAGTGACGGGAAGAGAGAGAGAAAAGGGAGGGGGAATTTTTTTTTTTTTTGCTTTACTTAATAAGGCAATATTTTTTTGTGACAACACGGGTTCTTAATGACTTGATTAACCTGTCGTGAACAAATTTAGATCTAAAATTTTAGGGTAAAATTTTTTTTTTTTTTTGAAAAGACATGCTCTTAATTGCCTTAAAGAATGTTTTGTAAAATACTTTGATTAGGGGGACGTAAACCGTGAGGGCTTTGAATTAAACTGAACACTCATAATTAAAATTCTTAAAACTGAGTTGTTCACATATTTGATTAAAAATGCCCATTTTCTTAAAAGCCGTCAGAAATCATGCAATCTTTATTTATTGAATTTCAAAACATTTTGTATTTGAAATTATTTTCCTTTAGAAAAAGGGTGAGGTTAAATACCTCTAATTTCTCTTTCTTTTTATTTTTAAAGACATTCAAGACATAATAATGAAAACTTTACACTGATAAATCGGGGTTACCAGGTTTTTAAATAGTTTAAACTTCTGAAAAGCAAAAAAAATAAATAATTACATGCCAAAAACAAAAAAAGAGACAAATTATACAAAACCACATAAAGCATAAATATTAAAAAACAACAACTTAAAATTCTTCATTGAAAACCTGTGCAGAATTAGGTGTGCATGGTCTGGTGTCCATCCCACCTTCCAAAATTGGCTACAGCTACATCCCATTCATACATCTGAGATATGTTTACCTTTTGTACTTACAACACGAACGTAAGTCGTGAATCGGAGCTCAGTAAGTACAGACATATCCCACCAAACATGTGCATTACATTCAATAACCATGATGGCATAATAATTTCATGAACGTGTATGCCTATTAAATGCAGACATCTACATGATTTCACATTCTTAAATCTAGACTCTTTCATGGTTGTTATCTAGACTCGGTTCCTTGTGTACATACCTTTTTACGTGCCGTCGACGGAGGGTGCCGGGGGGAGCGACCAGGTCCAACACCAGTCCTCTGACCATTCAATCCATGTGGTTCCAGAAGGAACGTCCTCTTAACTTGAATAACATGAGCGATGACATAAAAATCCCTAAAAGGGGGCTGTACGACACACCTATATTCATTTAACTTGTAACATCATTTCATGTTTTAGTCTCCTTGTTCGCATTAGTCAAATTATGGATCTAATGCAGGTCATCTTATCATGTTGAGACTCTTGTGATGGTTAATTCTTTAAATGCATGAAACTGTCCTATAATGCATGGCAATGATGAATAAATCAAGCATGTAAAATAATTTTATGCAGTGCATATCATTTAACTCATGGCAACATGTAGCATGGAAAATAGTACATTCCAGCATAGAAAAAAAAATAGCATTAGTCATTTCATCAAACATTACTTATTCAATGTAAAGCATAATTTCGTTTTGAAAACTCTTTTGTTCCATGTTGTAGGTGACATCTGTATTTACTGTTTTGCACGCTCCTTTTTCCTTGTTGCGTGATTACTTAGTGATCTCCACCTAACATAACAGATTGTAACTTATTAAAATCGTTATACCGAAATACAAATCGGAGACGGATTTTACATGCAAAAACTTGGTTTGTGATATAAAATTGCCAGAACTCGAAATCTTAGCTTGTTAAGGTTAAAATATCTTTAAAACACCTTAGAAAAGCTTAAAATAGGGCTGGAAGGCCTTTGTCTAGTTTTTGGAAAGATTTTAGCTAAAAGGGTTATTTAACTTAGGTTTCTGGATTTAGGCAGTTCTGTCGACCGATTTTGTTTTCAACATAACTTTCTCTAATTTAAAGAAAATAAGACAAAATTAATTGGAAAAGCTTCATGACATCTTGAAGTTTATCCTATAAAAAATTTGGTTAAAAATTATTTTTCTAACATGGTGAAAAAGGGTCGAACATAGGGTATCTAAAACAGAGTTTTCCATAACAAAAGCCTATTTTCAAATCAATATAATTTAAAATCCAAAAATCCTTTGGTTCGAAAAATCTTACAGAAGAAAATAGACATATCAGGATTTCTAACAAGCTAAAATATGCATTAATCCGAGTTTTATAGACATCACAATCATCAACACAAAAATCGGGTTTCAATATTGTTATTCCGGAAGCATCATGTTCATAACTCATGCATATAACCCATTTTCAAT
>WUAT03393558.1:0-10222 GCA_010015005.3 Ulmus americana
CAAGAATATTTATCAAAGGTAAAACGGTAAATAGTAACTTTTGAAACCGTAAAAGTAATTTTCACATAGAGTAAAAAATGTTAAATATTTTATAATCAATTGTAGAAATTATCAAAACAAATAGGTGAAGGAATTACAAATCAACAATTATGTTTGAGTTTATATTGTTTAAGCTTTCCGGAAATACATGCAAAGTTGAAAAATGGATTATATGTTTGAACTGTGAACATGTTGCTTCTAGAATAATGATATTGAAACCAGATTTTTGTGTTGATGATTATGATGTATATAGAACTTAGATTAATGCATATTTTAACTTGTTGGAAAGCCTGAAATGTCTATTTTCTTCTGCAAGTTTGGAACCAAAGGATTTCTGTTTTTTAGTTATATTGATTTGAATACAGGCTCTGTTTTAGGTACCCTCTTTTTGACCTTTTTTCACCATGTTAGAAAACGAATTTTTAACCCAAATTTTTACAAGAAAAACGTCAAGATCTCTTGAAGCATTTCCAATTATTTTTGGTTTATTCGGTTTAAATTAGAAAAATTTATGTTGAAAAAAAAAAATCGGTCAATAGAACTGTCTAAATCTGGAAACCTAAGTAAAATAACCTTTTTTGCCCAAATCTTTCCAAAACTGGAACAAAGGCTTTCCAGCCCTATTTTGAACTTTTCTAAGATGTTTTGAAAATATTTTAACCCCAACAAACTAAGATTTCGAGTTCTAGCAATTTTATATCGCAAACCAAGTTTTTGTATGTAAAATCCTTCTCCGATTTATATTTCGGTAGAATGATTTTAATAAGTTACAAAATGTTATGTTAGGTGGAGATTGCTGGGTAATCACGCAGTAAGGAAAAATGAGCGTGTAAAATCGTAAGTACAGATTTCATCTATAACATGGAACAATGAGTTTTCAAAATGACAATGTGCTTTATATTGAATAAGGACTGTTATGATTGTTTGGAATGTTTGATGAAATGACTGTTGTTGTGCTTTTCTGTGCTGAAATGTATGATTATTCATGCTACATGTTACCATGAGTTTAATGATATGCACTGCACACAGTTATCATGCATGCCTGATTTTATTCATTACAACCATGCATTACTGGACAGTTTCATGCATTTAAAAGAATAACTATCACAAAAGTCTTAACATGATAAGATATGCTGCATTAGATCCATAATTTGACTAATGCCAACAAGGAGACTAAAGAATGAAATGATGTTACAAGTTAAATGAACATAAGTGTGTCGTACCGACCCCCTTTTTTTGGGATTTTTATGTCCTCGCTCATGTTATTCAAGTTAAGAGGACGTTCCTTTTGGAACCACATGGATTGAATAGCCAAAGGACTAGTGTTGGTCCGAGTCACTCCCTCGGGCACCCTCCGACGGCAGTGCGCAAAATGGTACGTACACAAGGACCCGAGTCTAGATAACGATCACGAAAGAGTCTAGACTTAAGAATGTGAAATCATGTAGAAGTCTTCATTTGATAAGCATATGCATTCATGAAATTATTATTCTGCCATCATGCTTATTTAATGTAATACACATGTTTTGTGAGATATGTCTGTACTTGGTGAGCTCCGGCTCTCGACTTACATTCGTATTATAGGTACAAAAGGTAAATATATCTCTGATGTATGAGTTGGGATGCAGTTGTAGTTAATTTTGGTTGGTGGAATGGACACCCGACCATGCACACATAATTTCACACATATTTACAAGAAGAATTTTAAGTGTCGTTTTGTAATATTCATGCTTTATGTGGTTTTGTATAATTAATCTCTTTTATTGTTTTCGGCATGTAAATAATTATTTCATTTACTTTCTAGAAGTTTAAACTATTTTAAAAACATGGTAACCCCGATTTATCATTGTAAGGTTTTCTTTATTATTTCTCGTATGTCTTTAAAAAGAAAAGAAAGAGAAATTTGAGGTATTTAACCTCACTGTTTATATAAAAGGAAAAGAATTTCAAATAGAAAAATGTTTTGAAATTCAATAAGTAAGGATTGCATGATTTCTGATGGCTTTTAAGGAAATATGAGTTTTTAATCAAATCTGTGGACAACTCGATTTTAAGAATTTCAAGTACGAGCGTTTAGTTTAATTCAAAGCTCCATACGGTTTAGGTCCTTTAATTAAAGTATTTTAGAAACCGTTCTTTGAGGAAATATGAGCAAGAGTTTTTTTTTTTTTAAAAAATTACCTTGAAATTTTAGACCTAAATCTGTTCATGAGAGGTTAATCAAGTCATTAAGAACCCAGGTCGTCACAGTAGGTCGGCATTAAATGCATTTAATATTCATTGACTATCTCAATCCTTCCAAAATCTATATAAACCAAGCCCTTTTATTCACAAAGGTATGTTGTTTTCTACTTACTCAGAAATATTTACATACATTAGATCTCATGTACTAACTTAGGCATCAGAGAGTTATAGGAGGGATAGCCTCTAACTACTCATGAGTTTTCTCTTTTGCAAGACTCTGTTGCGTTCATCGCCCACGAAAGCACTTTCTGGGTCGAGCAGGAAAACGCATCAATAACAACGATACTTTAAATAATAATAGTAACAATAACAATATTAGTAACAGTAATAATGATAATAGTAAAAGTAAATTAGTAATGCTAATTGTAAATCATGTTGTGCATATGCTCAATTACCTAAAAAAAAAAAAAAAACCAATAATGATGATTATAACGATAAATGTAACGATAATAGTAACCGTAGCGATATTAGTAACGGTGGTAATAATATTAGTAATAGTCCATTCAAATAATAATAATAATAATGGTAATGATAATAGTAATGCTGACAGTGATGATAATAATAATGATAATGATATTGATATTGATAATAGTAATGGTAATGATAACGGTAACGGTAACGATATTAGTAATGGTAATAATGGTAATGATAATGTTAATCGTAAATTATGTTGTGACTAGATTCGATTAACTTAAAAAAAATGTATACCAACGAGTGATTAAGCTTTTGCTACTAATATTGTGTAAATAAATAATTCATTAATAATTGTTTTTTGGCTGGATAGAAGATAATATGTAGTTAAATAAACCTAATTATAAATCTTATTAAACAATGAAAAAATTAATTTTTTTTCTTTCAAATACTCTATTTCTAATACTATTCCACACATATCTAATTCAGAATATTATGTTTAGAATACTGAAAAATTGTAAACCAAATGACCTTAAATTTTTTATTTATTTATAAATTTGTATTTTATTTTCTTCAACTAATTATTTTAGTATGTAAATTAACAAAAATAAATTCACGTGATGCTAATTGTTACTAAACTCTATAAATAATGTTAACTTGTATTAATTAGTTTACGATTCTGTAGTCTTTTAAATATGATTTTTGTTTGATTTGAACAAAACATTCTAAATATAGTTTTTGTTTAATTGAGAATTTTTTAAATAAATTTTTTATAAAAAGTGATGGGGTCTACGAAATTTAATAATATAATAATATAAATAAATAATATTTTATTTAAAAAGTGATAGAAAAAAGTAATATTTTATTAAAAAAAGTAAATTTTATTAAAAAGATGGTGGGATTTATTAAACAAAATGAGACCCATTTTGTGATTTTACTGTTATAAAAAATATTTTAAAGAATTCTTTTTTTAATAAATCACTGTACTAAACAATATGATAATTCTAAATTATAAATCACCGACCAAAGGGCACTTACTTTTTATGTTTTATTTTTCATTTGTTTGAATTTTTCTAACGGATGTTGGGCCAACGATAGTCCCCAACATTTTTGACATAAAAAAAAAAAAAAAAAAAAAAAACTCTCTAGCTTTTAATTCGGAATGTTTGGATTCACAAACTATTGAAAATACTCATTAGTCCCCCAAATATTTATTTTTTATTTTTTACGTTCATGTATAAATTTTTTTAATATTAAACTAATGGGTCTTTGGAAGAGTAGAGTAGAACAAATTAGCACAAAAAAAATAGAGACGTCAGTTTATTTGATTTCAAAATAAAATAATTGTTAGAAGAGTATGTGGTTGTGGATATATAAAACTAATTGTTGTAAGAAATTTTATTTTTTATTTTTTTTTTTATGATAATTCATTCTACACGTGATTCTATCTTATCATATTTTATTTTATTTTTTAAAAATTTACAAAATATTTATTTTTCTTCCTATTTTAACAATTATCTTATTATATTCTTCTTAATAATCCTATCACTTTTTACATTATCTAATATATCTAATCATTTCACACAAAAATTCTAACCACTTTTTACATTATTCAACATATTTAATTATTTCACACATTAAACTCTATTGCCTTTTACCTTATATTATTAATATCTCTACCACCTTTTTCGTATAATATTATTTTATTATCAAACTTCAATATCCCCATCACATTTTATATAAAATTATTATTATTATTATTATACCCACTTATTTTTACAAAAAAATTTAGAATCATATATAAAAAATTATCTTATTCATAATCATAAAAATTCTGTTAAATCGCATCTCAAACATGCGGATTTGTAAGTTTAAAAACTAATGAATTACAGTTTTCAATAGTTTAAGGACCCAAACGTTCCAACTTAATTATTATGGACTCATTTGCCAAATTTGAATATGTTAGGAGCTTGAAACGCCAAATATATCCGCCACTTTACAATTAAAATTTCATTAAAAAAAAACCTAAAGTATGAATTTTATTATATGCTAAAACCTAAATGGAGGTCCCATCAAAAAAAGAAAAGAAAAAAAAAAGTTGAGGTATAAAAAGTAAATGTATCCTTACATTTATGATTTATCTAAACAATAAAATTTCGAAAAAAAATAAAAATTTAGCAATAAAGTTGTGGTGGCAGTCCACTTGTGTTTCACGACGTGTTGACATTGGACTACATAAAATCCCACGTGTCACATTTGTTGCCTATAGAAAATTTCCAAGCTTAACATAAATTTCGTGATCTGTCCTTTTTCACTTCCATGGCCCTCAAAAATCCCCCTTACATACCCATTTCTTTATTATTTTTGATAAATATCCATTTCCTTTCCTATTCATTTGTCACTCTCTTCTCCTCTACAACAACTCATATACCCACTCCCTGCTTCCTTGATCTGTATGTAATTAAGCAACCAAAACAGAGGAAGTAGAATCACAAGAAAAGCTCAAGAGAGTGGAAGCTTACCAAAATTTATGGCTTACCCATTTTCAAAAACATGCAGAACAATTAGAAATGACTTTGTTTATGGAGCTTCATGCTACTCTAGCAACCCAAATGGGAGACAACTCCAATTTCTTGCTTCTTATTCTTCTTCATTAGACTTGTACTGTTGCTCTTCTTCTTGTTCTACTTCTCAAAGGGGTAATCTCAGAAATGGCAGCGAAAAAATAAAGTCTCATGCAATTGAAAGAACCCATAAAGGGATTCTATTGGGTAGAAGCAGTGGTGATCTTAATAAAGAGATTGGATTAAATTTGGGTTGGAAGAAAATTGTGAAAAA
This sequence comes from Ulmus americana, assembly GCA_010015005.3. Taxonomy (NCBI): domain Eukaryota; kingdom Viridiplantae; phylum Streptophyta; class Magnoliopsida; order Rosales; family Ulmaceae; genus Ulmus; species Ulmus americana. The sequence continues at coordinate 5,533 of WUAT03393558.1, forward strand.
GCAACGTTTGTGGAGAAGGATTTTGTTTGCTTCCAAGAAGGTTAGGAGTGTTGTTCTGCTCAATTTCATCACCATTATCTATGGTACGGATCTTCTTTTCGTGATTATTATTATTTTTTCGGCCTAAGAGCATTTTTTTAATTCTATTTGGTAACTTTACCTGCAAAGAAGATTTAGTGATAGTATGATTTGTAATTTGGTTTGTTGAAATGAAGTCTTTTGACTTGTATTAAAAATAATCCCACATCGAAAGGAAACACTATAGAGGGATTCAGTTACTCCACCCGATTGGTCTTAACTTTGATCTTTGAGTTGAAGGAATTGGTTTGTCTTGAATTTTAACATCAGATTTTTTTTAGTTTTAGTTTTAGTTTTGGTGTGAGTTTTGGCCCTCTGTTTAGACAATTTTACAGGGTTGCACGGGAATGCTATTTTTTATTTTTTCTCAGAGAATTTATGAATTAAAAGAAGTCATGTCCTACTAGCTTTGTAGAGGCAAGGCTTTTGGCCCTATGGAATGTTAAGCTTTTGGTTTTTGTTCATTAATTTCATCTTAGTTTATCAATTCATCGTAAAAGCTTAAGCAATTAGGAGGTAGACACAATAACACTTAATAAGAAACCCGAGACATTAAAGGGCCATCACGCGGTGACTAAGCATATAGTGCAATTACAAGAGTTTGAACACAACCTCGTTCTGCTTTCATACCATATTGGTTTCCCAATCTATCCCAAAAGATTAACATGTTAGAAAGTGGCCAATAATGATTTCGTATTCTAACATTTCCTTTTTTTTACATTCAAAGTTTAATTATAATTGCATTATCTGATCTTTGACTTGTTATTCATGGCAAGAGTAAAAAGTAAAGCTGAAAATCTATTACTCATCTCCCTGCCATGTTAAGAATAAAGGGGAGTTTGTATAGAATTTTTGTTGAAGAACTTGGGTTTTTTTTTTTTTTTTTTGGGAGAAACAGCATATTTGAGCCCTGTAGAAAAGTTTCTTCCAACCAAATAACACTCAAAAGCAAACTCTCTGAGATTGCCTAATCTGTGTAGATATGTAAAAGTATTACCCTGTAATTGACTTGTATTATTCCATATCTAATTAAAGGACTAATTAGTTTTTTTACTAGGCTAGTTTTGGGTTCATACTTCTACATCATTGTGAGTCAGTAATTTAGTCGGAAATCCTACAATGACAATGTTTTAAGGAATGGTCTGTTTCCATATTGCAGCAAGTGATATTTTGGTTGTAAAAGGAGCTGAAGAAACAATGGACCCTGCAGCCTTCTCAGCAGTGCGATTTGTCATGGCGGCTATCCCCTTTTTGCCATTTGTATTTCAGGCACGAGGTGATGTTAAGACCCGAAAAGCGGGATTAGAGTTGGGGTTCTGGTTGAGTTTGGCTTACTTTATTGAGGCAATTGGACTACTCACATCTGAAGCTGGACGTGCATCATTCATTTCTTTGGTTACTGTAAGTTCGAAAAATTTGCAAGCATATGTATTTTTTTTCATGTAATCCTTGTAAATGCTCTTTCAATTACATTACAAATTAAACACTTCCTTTATCATTTTCTTGCAATTCTCATTTGTTTTAGTAAGTTGTTATTAAATTAAGCTTCTTTGAATAGGTTATTGCAGTACCACTGCTTGATGGAATGCTAGGTGCGGTCATACCTACCCGCACCTGGTTTGGAGTTCTTATGTCTGCATTTGGAGTTGGTATGCTAGAATGCAGTGGATCCCCACCAAGTGTAAGCACTGCAACATTTTTAAGCTGAATTTTTAGATGTTTTTAGTATTGATATTATTATAGGAAAAAACGGGATTGTAAAAATGAAAAGTGGTAATGTTAATACTTAATAGGACAATAATTTGCATGAGATGGATGTTTTTGCTCATGTTACATTTTTATTTCTAGGTTGGCGATCTTCTAAATTTCTTGAGTGCAATATTTTTTGGAATTCACATGCTTCGAACAGAACATTTTTCGCGAAGTACAAGCAAAGAGAACCTGACAGCCCTTATTGGATATGAGGTAAGTTTTCTACTTGCCTCTAAATATCATTTGTAGGTAGTTGGACTTTGCACATCTAGTTTTGCAGTTGAATAATTTCGTGCTTTTCATTTAGGCATGCGTTGTTGCTCTGTTATCAACAATGTGGGTGCTCGTTGGAGGGTGGTTCGATGGTTTCCATAGCTCTAACCAATCAAAATGGGAATGGACAGAGTTATGGGATTGGATTGTTGAATTTCCGTGGATACATGCACTTTACACTGGTGTATTTTCAACTGGACTTTGCTCATGGATTGAGGTACTATTCCTTTGTTGGTGCCACTTTTTTCTTGTCTTCCATACTGATCTAGGATAACGTAGTTCCTTTAGGACTTGTATAGATCGCAAGATCTAGGTGAGATTAGATGGGATTATTGCTCACCTTTAATAAAAATGAAACAATAATCCAATCCAATCTCACTTTATCTGACGATCCAAACTCGGCCTTTATAAGTTGTTCATTGTTCATGTTTTAATCTTCCAAAGTTCTACAAATAAATACATGTGTGTGTGTGATATACGTAACTTAGTAACAGGTGTAAAATCTACTGAATTAATAAAAGCTAATTTCCTTGTTAAAATAACTTGTTGTAGTTACAACACATCCTTTCACCTTAGTTCTTTATGGAATGCAGTTTGCAGCCATGCGTGATGTTTCAGCCACAGAAACAGCCATAATTTACGGGCTCGAGCCACTCTGGGGAGCTGGTTTTGCGTGGTTTATCCTCGGGGAAAGATGGGGTATGCTTGGATGGATTGGAGCTACTCTTGTTCTTGGTAAGTATTTCTTTATACATCTTTCACTTCTGATATTTTGTGGATTCTGAAATTTCAGATATGAAACTAATACCTTAAAATGAAGTTGGCAAAAAGAAAACATTTTGGGGGAAATTTACTAGTTAATATCTTATACCATACATTTTGGGTTTGCTCATTTATATGCCTTTATATTTTAAATTCATATTGAATATACATTTTGTCAGGTCAAGCCAATATTTTAACCTAAGAATTTTTTTTTTGTTGAAGGGGTTAGCCTAAGAATTTTCAAAGATGGAAAAATAACTTATTTGATAATCCCATTAAAAAAAAATGTAAAGTGTACTGTGGACAAATCACAAATCAAATTTGTGACTTCGCCTACCCAAATTATAATAGTAAGTATCTTTTCTTATCCTAGAATTTATAGATGTAAACTCGTGGAGAGCATCAAAATGTATTTGAGGTTCATCAATTGAAGTTGATGCCTTCTTGGGATCTACATCTCTAGAAAATCGAAATCCCAAAAAAAGATTTATTTGTGCAAACTTCTAATAACACAATGCAACAAAATTTATCCCAAGGTAACAAATAAAAGAAAAGTAAGGATTTATACCAAATTATAATTATTGAACTATTTGTATTGTAGGTGGAAGTTTAATGGTGCAGATGTTTGGATCTTCCCCAACAAGTAAACCCGTAGAGGCTGAAGAGGATAATCAGAAATGTGATCACCTGCTGGTTCCAAATGAGCAGATAATAGAAAATGGTCTCTCTGCTTCACCACTTGTCGTCAGAACAAGAAAAGATGTTATAGCTATTTTGAAGTGATCTTTCTGTATATATATACTAGTTTTTGTGCTTAAGAAATGTCTATATTTATAGGTTTAAATGTGGTATATGAAAATGTTGTATAAATAGTCTTTTGGGTATACAAGTAGAGAACCGCTGCGGCAGATTCTTCAGCATGATGGCGAAGTACAATGTGAAACGTTGGATTGGAGTAGTCCAACAAATCAACGGCCCATATCGATTTAATTTATTTTCCATATAAAAAATCTCACGCCACGTCATCGAGGTGGCAGAGAAGTAACCGGTTACTCCACTAATAAAATAATAATAAAAATGCTGACTCCGCGTATTAAAAAATATTATAATATATATTTAAAAAATTTATTTTGAAAAAAAAGTGGGATGTAGATCATCTTCCTCTCCGGCAAACAATCACTACCGAAAAATCATGTCTCATAATTATATCAGTCAAGGGGTGTGCAAGAAAAAAATTTATGATTGAAAGAAGGTTTAGGGTGAGGATTCGTCTTCCCCGTGTTCGCGCAAAAGGGAATACCAGTTAGAAGGACCTAGAAAAGGCGATTTTGGTTTAACTATATCGGACACAGGTCCATATCAATGGTGTGTAAGAGAGCATGTTGTATTCGACGACTTGTTAAACTTCACCCGAGTTGCCTTTCCGAGAACACAATGCTCACAAAAGTCTAGGCCCCCCAGTTTCACGCTCCCAAACAGCCCTTGTTTTTCGAGTTCTATCAAACCCCTTTCACTCACATGACCGAGCTGCTTATGCCAAAGACTTGCCAAAGGATTGTTCCCCGAATCCACTACCGTCGCTGCTGTACCAATTACGGTACCTCCTTGAAGTAAGTAAAGACTTTCATCCTTCACTCCCTTCATTACCACTAGTGACCCTTTGGAGACCTTAAGAGCACCCTTTTCGCCTTTCCAGGTAAAGCCATAGTCATTGAGCATCCCAAGAGAGATTAAGTTCCATTTTAGATCCGAAACATGCCTCACATTCGGAAGAACCCACTCGAACCCATCATTGGTCTTGATTCTCACCGAACCCATACCGACC
>WUAT03393669.1:0-10222 GCA_010015005.3 Ulmus americana
TAGGATGGTCCCTGCTATGTTTCTCACTACTTCAAACCCAAATCCATTGGTAAAATCAACTGATAAAACTATTTCAATGTGAATTTGACATCCTTTAAGTTTGTCTTCTGGTGCAGGAAATCAAAGTCCAACTTCTACAAACTGCAATATTTCAGAGGATGTGGAAGGTGGTAAGAAAAACAATGTTCGCTTTTCTCTTTTAGTGATTTGTTTGATTTTCCCTTGTTTTCATTAGTTTACCATCTACATTGACTAATTTCCTGATAAAATAGATGGTTTGGAAGTGGTCAAAGGTAGGATTTTAGCTTTTGAATTTTGCTAAAAATGGAAATTGGGTTTAACGACTGATAACCTATATTTGTTTATTCCCCTATGCTACATATGGGTGTGCTCCTGGGTTTATGGTTATTCCTAATTTTTTTTCCTCAAACAGGTGGCCCCAGTTTTAGAGTAGAAAACAAATGGGCACTTGTACATAGCCTTTGTTTTAGAGCTCCACCCAACAATGACTATATAATAATGTATATTCTTCCATTCATTCTTTGCAATTATGGTTGTTTTTCTTTGATTTTCTTCTGCCTCTTTTCGTGAAGCATGTGGTTTTTTCATTTATTGTCGAATCCCTGCCAGGATTTCTTGGTTCTCTTTCCTTCAAACTTGAATCTGGGTGAGTTTATTTTTATAACAGAACCTTTTAATTTTTGAATCTATAGTTTTATATTGAATTAGAATCAAATTCGGATATAGTTTTGTCAGCTAATTCATAGATATTCTTGAAGGAAATAAACTATGGCAATGCTCTTGATTTGATCAGTAAACGTGGTTGGACTAAATTTTATGTTTTAGTTGATGGGTTTGTAATTTTGTTTTAAATTGAAGCACATTTAATTCTATTGTATATTCTGCTAGATATACTTAGTATATGAATGAGCTGGATTGGCTTACCAATTCACTAATACTGCTATACGATTTATGTTTTACGGCTTTCAGAACCATCTCTGTTGCACACAACTACCATTGTGGAGAAGTGCACTCTTAAGTTGGTTGATGAGAACAAGCACATGATATGCCTAGCAACCGAGCCCTTGTCTACCTTCTTGGAGTATATTACGTAAGTAAATTTTGTTGTTGTTGCATCTATACCTTTTTGGTGTTCCGATTAGTTTGTTTGACAACCTCAAAATACCCCATTTTCCACCACAAATATATTCACATGCATATAATTCCATGATTTCATTCTTCGTTAGTGCAAAGTTTTCCTAACCCAAAGTCATCTGTAGAGTTTGAAACTTTAGTGTAAGTAAGCCCACCCTTGAAATTTTGAACTAAGGCAGTTGATGTTGAGGTAGTATACTCCATCAACCAAGGCATAGACCCCTACTGGATTTTGGGATGTTGACTGGAATCTATTAAATCAAAATGCTTATGGACTAGTTGTGCTTTAAATAGGGGAACTCATAATGTGTCTCATTCTTCTTTTAGATATGGTCACATGATTGATAATGTTGTCCTGATTGTTATTGGAACCTCGCATGAGAGAGATGTCCAGGAACTGCTGGGTATGTTTTACAGGAATTGTCTTCCTATCAAAATTTGTTAGGAGTTTTACCATAAAAGTTAATGTTTTTTTTGTGTTCTTTTTGTTAAATTATTTCATATATTTGTTTTTTTTTTGTTTTGTCCTTAGCATTCTACTCAAGCAGTTGCACGTAATATGGGGGAGCTTTATGTGCTTGTTGATACACCACTTGCTCCATACTTCTCTGAGTGCAATACATCAGAGGTAAAGATAATGATGCATGCTTGACTCACCTCCTATGTTTCCTCTTTTCCTTTTTTTTCACTTTTCTATTATTGTTCTTCTCTGTTAGATGTGCTTTGTTTGGCTTTTAAATTGCTGCTATACAGATATCAGTGCTACAGTAATACTGGGAGATAAACTGCAATAATTGGCAAATGGTTGCTATTTTGTGGAAATAAAAGAAAATCCATTTTTTTTTCAAAAATGAAGTATTGATGATTAATTTTTTTAAGGATTGAAAATATTTTTTTGGCTATATTGAATTCAACTGATTGTAATTAGAAATAAAAATAGTCACATCTGTCATGATCTCGTGGGAAGCCTTCAATTTTAATTTAATTCTAATTATCGATATTTTTGTCGCTTTCTAAGGACTTGGATGACATGAACATTTTTATTCTTTTTTGGTAACAGGATGACATGAACATTGAGATAATGAGGAAGACGAACACTCTTTACAAGGCATACCTTAATGACTTCTACAAGTTTTGTCAAGTGTGGAGGAACGCTATTTACAAGCCATCCAGATCTCTCCCACCAATTCAGCTTTTTAGCCTAATCTATATCCTACTACTAAAGGTAAAACTTTATCCAAATTAAAAAAAAAAAAAACCTTCACGTGTCGTTGCAAAGTCCCATCGATATCTATTATCTACTCATTCCTATTATATATAATCATAATACAAACCACTCTTTATATACTTTTTCCATAACGTCTTTGCCTCATTCTTTTTCATACATCACCCTCTCATTTTTTCCATCCATTTGCCTATCAAGTGTCCCACCAAAATTATCAGAATCTTTATATTTTTTAAAACATATATCATAACTTTAATTTAAGTCTCAGTTTGGTTTTAATTTCTTTATAATGTTCTGTTTAGTTATATGCATGATTGATTATTTTGTCCTTTTGTAAGAAATTTTCATGTGTGTGTTTGTTTTTCATTTATATGTTAGTGATTCTCATATTGTAATTATTTGCATATTTGTGCCTTTCTATTATGATCCATTCAAATTATCGATATGTATATTATCACGGTCTAGTTTTCTAATAGTAGGATAAGCTACAGTTGTTGAATCTTGAATGTGCCTTTTGAAGATCTAGGGACATTGAAAGCATGTTGAATACATATTTCATTATTTTAATTCTAGCATAAGGGGCAATTCATAAATTAGTTTTTTAAGAGGTTTTCAAAACATTTTTTTTTATCAGACCTTGTTGTTGTTTTCTTGTAATAATGTTGTGCAGCTGCTTTATAAATAATCCCATCAAGGATTTGTTTGGTCTTTAGTATGATGCTTGAATTTTGATGCCATGCTTGAGCAGGTCCTGTTGTGTCTTTGCCTCATGTTGGAAGTCCTGTTGTCTACTTTCCCATGTCATAGTGAGTAGGTTATATCCGTTATCTCAAAAATCTCTTCTATATGTATAAAAAGGTTTTATTCTTCCTTGTGACAATATATCCTGAGCTGGGAGTACTTTAATACAAAGACACATAGCTTATATTGGATGCAAAAGGAATTAAAATCAAAATAGATTTAACTTGTGACAATATATCATGTTATTTTCAATTATTTTTCAGGTTACAATTGATATCATGCAAAAGGAATTAAAATCACAATTGATATCCAGTTATTGCCTTGTGACAATATATCTTGTTATTTTCAGGTTTCAATGTCCATATGGGAAGCAAAATTTTGTCCAATCTCCATTGAGAAATTTACGGTTACTTATGTAATTTTCAGTATAACTCAATTGTTTCAATATGGGAACCTTACTTTGGTGAAAGTCTATTCAAATACTCTGGTACTTCTGGATTTGAGGTCCTTTATATTTGTAATCAAATACTTTTATTTTATTTGGTTTTATGTTATTTTTAAGAATTGTTTTTACTTTGCACAATTTAATTTGGAAATATGACAATTTTGATTGCAATACTAAGTATGTGACATGTATTTGGAAAATGTGATAAAATAAAATAACATTACATTACAAAGCTAATCAAAAATATAAAATCATAATTAAAAAATTCAATATAAATTTTGATCTACCATATTTTTAAAAATATTTATCACATTTTTTATTAGTATGGTAACATTTTAAAAATGTGGTCACAAAGACATAAATGTGATTAGTATTTTAAAACATGACATAATTAAATTTTTATCCAAAAGTTAAGATAATACTTAATAAACACAATAAGAAAAGTTTTTATCACAATTTGGCATCACAATTAAAAACTATGTTGAAAAGCTAAAGACTTTTAATCGCATGGGCTGACATAGCGTTTGTAAAAATGTTGCCATATATTTTGATCGTATTTTTCACCAACGATCGAAGGCTATTATTCTAGAAGTGGCTATAGGTCCAATGTCGCCGCCATAGGTCTAACCTGTAGCGACGACTTTGGATGTCATCGCTAATATGTCTATCTCGTCATTGTTATAGAGTGTCCTCATTAATGGAAATTTTTTTGGTGCAATTTTTTTTCGGGAACACAATAGCGACGACATATCGTCACTAAAGAATAACAAGTCGTCAAATTTCTGGTTATATTTTCAAGAAAGGTAATATTTTAATTTAATTTATAAATTAATGTTATGTATATATGTTATTAAGAGACTTTGTTAATTTTTGTATAGAGGAACCCCCAAACCGAAGAATGGCCTGGGGTGATTGACTCGTTCAGGATGTTTCACACTGACAAGAAATGTTAGTGGGTGAACCAGACTGCTACATAGGACTATGTAAGTCATAATTAATTTTATTATAATATTTTAAAATGTGCTCGTTGTATTAAAATTTTGATAATTTAATATTGATTGTAAAATTTCAAGCTAAATGATCAAAAGAGCTCATGTGACTCAGGAGGCTAGTTTGTCGAGTGTTGAGGTGGACGAGCACAAAATCACAAGAAGAGTGCTCGGTGAATGATACAGCCATGTGAGAGGAGTTTGCCAGAAAATAAAAGGGCGTCGGAAGTTCTACTTCCTCTACTGTTGCTTCACATGCCAATTTTGGACCTAGATCTTCTTCATGTCCCACTTCTAGTGAGTTGGTTGCTGCTCGAGAAGAGGCAAAGGAGGCTCGTCAGATGGTACAGTCCATGTTAGATTCCCTGCGGCGCTTTGTTGCCAACTTGCAGACTCATATTTCTAACCTTCAGGTGGACGACAATCTCTTTGTGCAGTTCCAACAGTTTAATCAGTCGGTTGTCCAAATTGCTGAAGAAGAAGAGGATGAGGATGTGGATGAAGAGTTAGGAAATGATTAAGTTTTTTATTTTATTTATTATTTTGTATTCATTAATAAATTGCAAACATTTATTTTAGTTTTTATTTTAGTTTTTTTTTATTTTTTTTATATATATATAAATTTTATATTTATATTAATATATTTTTCTTTCTAAATGTTACATTTATATTTTGAGTTCATTAAAAAAAAAAAAACAAATGAAAATGAAAAACATAAAATAAAGAAATTATAAACAAATAAAAACCAATTTAAAAATAATTTTTTTTTATAAAAAATATGTATCGCAATTAGTTAACATGGACGGACAAATTACGACAACATTTAGCAACGACAATATCGTCGTAATAAACCTATTGCGGCGACATGTTGTTCTATAGGAACGACAAGTGTCGTTCTCGTTTTTCTTGTAATGGCCTCCTAAGTTTCTCCTTATTGGCTTCTTCATCTTGCCCAAGTTCAAAACGATAGACAATTTCCAGAGACTCCACTGTATCCACTATTATTTCATCGTCCATAGTTCTAAAATTTAAAGTCAATACCCAACAATCACAAGATATTAATGAATCGGAATCCCAAGTAAAGCAACAAGTGTATCAGATACGTTCACAAAATCAAATTATCAAACACTTGGTATGCATTAATATAAAACATTGAGAAAGAGAAAATAAGAAGAAAATAAATGAAGTATCATTTCATTATTTAAACATTACAAAGAAATTTAAGAAAATTAAAATCCCTCATTTCATGTAGAACTTGCACATATTGAATTGAAAAACTGATCATAAAGAAATCTAATTCAGAATCATATTCATTCATTCAAGTATAATAAGGAACATAGAAAATAGATTTTTGTAATTAATACAAAGGAGGAATTGCTGGAATGACTTCTACAAAAAATGAAATTACAAATGTAACCTTTTAATTATTTTTCATGTAAATTTAATGGGCTCTCATTGAGAAAGCCCATTTGCAATTAAAAAAATAAAATAAAGAAATAAAGTAAGGATTGTTTGTAATCATAGAAAAAAAAGTTTGAAATCGGTCAAACTACCATCTTCTTCTTCTTTTCGTCTGAAACCAAAACCGACCCAACACCTACTTCTCACCATCTCCATTTTTCTGACCTCTGAGCAATGGCATTGAAAAGAGCAGTCTCACAACCTCAAACAACCTCTACCTCCACGTCGGAAGACATGGAGAACACCCCGCTCATGACCCAAATGATCAACCCTAATCCACTCGTTACCCAACCCGAAATGGTGGTAAGCCCGTCCAACATTGTCTAATACCTTGTGGCCAAGATACAAGTGACCCATGATGAAGGAATCGCTGGCCAAGGCGAGGGACAAGAAAGCCAAACAGAAGGCGGACCTCCAGTAAGTTTACCAATTTTTCCTTGTTTATATTGGTTCAAAGTAGTCACGTAGAACATTTATTGGTAGCGACTGTCTAGTCATTCCCTCAACTATATAGTCGATGCTAGTTAAAAATTTTCAAAATTTACTCATTGTAGCATCGACTGTATAGTCGTGGCATTGACTAGTTAGTTGTATCTTGTAAAATAGCAGTGACTATCTACTCGGTTTTGGCAACTATGTAGTCAGTCTTCTTTTTCAATTTTGATTTTTTAGATCTTTGTTGCACTTTTATCTATGTTTTTATTTTGAAATAATGTTTATAATGCTTTAAAAATTTTAGGTATACAAAATCATGATTTGCCTCAGCTCCATAATCTTACGACATACCTTGATCGTGCCGTATTCACCGATAAAGATAAATTCCCGGCGAAGATAACCATGAAACAGCACATGAAAATTCTTGCTTAGATCTAGGAGAAGTAGGATGATTGAGAGCTAGACCTTTTAGGAGGTCTTGTTTTGGGCATTTCCTAGAGTTAGACCCAGAATGGCTCGAGGGGTAAAACCGGTAAATAGAACATGTTTACCGATCAATTTGTCCACTTTCTTATGCTTAAACGCATGAGGACATCTAAGAAGAAAGAGATTTGGTTTCTAGTGAAGGGGAAATCTGCTCGGTTTTCCTTCACTGAGTTTGCAATGGTCACCAGTTCACGGTGCTCGACGATTCTGAAGATTTCTACTAAGCAGTCCCTCACTTTGAAGAACCGCCTCCATGATTTGTACATCGAGGGAAGTACACAAATCAAACAGGATGATCTCCTCTGTGGGTTTCAGAATATGTTCGATGAGGGTGAGAGGGAGGCCTGTAAGAAAGACAAGAGGAAGAAAAAGAAGGGGGACAAGAAGGGGCAGCAACGAGAGGACCGTGTGAAGGTCACTCTCGTATATTTTCTCAAGGGGGTTCTTCTTAGCGTGGATGTGAAGAAGAACATTTTCAACTTCTATATGAGCATGGTCGACGATTTAGCCATGTCCAATACCTATCCTTGGGGCAGCGAGGTTTTTGATTTGACGTTCGATAATTTGTCGACCAAAAACCTTGTTGCCAAGTACCAGGAGAGGCTCACGAAGCCCAAGGAAAAGTAGGTCCCGACCGTCAAGGAGACGTATACTCTTTTAGGCTTCCCATTTGTATTTCAAATTAGTTGTTGTAGTAATGTTATTTTGAATGAATTTAAAAAATATTTCTTGTTAACAAGTAATTCAATTTGACTGTTCACCAATGCATATGTGGGCCTTTGAGGCAATCCCCTTTCTTGTCAACATGTGTGCACACAGGGCTGAGGGAATGAGATCCCTCGATGCCTAAATTGGAAATGCTGAGATAGCATTGCAATGTTGGAGAAGATCACGACTACTTCTTGGGACAATAGGGTAAGCGTGCTTTTGTGAATATTACCATTTTAACTTGGATTAGTTTATTAATAGTTTAATTGTAGCACTTAATTGAATGTATCTTGTTTCTGTTTCAGGTTGTTTTTTTACTCTATCTTGCAACCTTCGAGGGAGGAGAGGATGATGACCTATATGGAGGCTATTGAGGTACTCAATGACGTCCAAGACGACGTCATCACAGGCTTAACTACATTGATCCGAAATGAGGTTACTATTTGAGATGAAGTAGGAGCCCCGAAACCGGACCTTGTTAGTGAGGAACCAGTTCCCCAACATCAACAACAGTCGGAGGCGACATTGACCCCTATTATAGCACCCTGACCTACGGTTGATCAGGAGACTCGGTCAACTCATAAGGGTGAATTACCCGAAATGGAGTTGAGATTGAGGAGTTATATTGATGAGGTGGGTCGATGGGTTGAGTCGAGGCTCATGAGACACTTTGAGCAACCTCTGGCAGAGCTGAATAGGAAGATCGATGTCGTTCTTGTTGTGGTTTAAAGACCGGACGCATCGGTCTTGAACGTACTTTAGCAAGAACAGTTGCAGGAAGAGGATGTAGAGACATCTAGTGTTGGTGCAGGCCCTGTCGATGAGGAATAAGAAAGAAACACCTACGTAAACCTAATACTGAGGTGCACTCCGTTGTGTTTATGGATGCGGTGTTGGGCGACACCATCGTAGAGGGTCACATTTTCGATCTCCGGTAAGAAGAAGAGAACTCGAACGTGGGCCACTCCCTTGTGCACCCCGTTCACCATCGGCGAATGACCCAAACGAAGAAAGAGTGGGGTTGTTTACAATTCAATCCGGCTGGTGGATTAGTCTAGGTCATTAGTGGTAATGAAATGGGTTTCAAGTGAGGCCAAGCCGAAGACTATCCGGGATGGCACCTCAGATTTGACAAGAACCTTCTTCAAGGAGCTCCTGGGAGTTGGAGAGTGGCTCTCGAACGAGGTAAGGTTCTAAAGACTCTATCTTTTTACTATTTAAATAAGGATGTGAAAGAGCGACCTATATTAGTCGATATGACAACTAATTAGTCGTTCTCCCAAAATCGACTCGACTGGGGTAGTCATTGAATCATTCGATTTGTTATAGGGAGAGAGCGACTCCTATAGTCATGACCTCGAATGAATAGTTGATGCCATAAATAAAATTTTGTTCATAATGGATTGCAGCATCGACTAAGTACTCGTTATAGCAATTAGTCAGTCGCGCTCTATTTATTTTGTCACGACTATATAGTGTGTGTACCGACTACATCAGTCATGACAAAATAAATTAGAGGGGAAGAGTCGACTATAGAGTCAGTTTACCGAATTTATCAGTTGCGCCTCGTTATTTTTCGCGACCATATGGTCAACTACATTAGTCACCCTTTTTTTGTGAGATCGACTAGTTTAGTCGGTAGACCGACTGGTTGGTTGCTCTTTCTAGCCAATTTTTTTTCTATTGTTGTTTTCAGCATACGAATGAAATTCTCTACCTACTGAGAAAGAGAATAGACAAATACAGAGACCTATTCCCCCAAGATGTTGTAATAATGAACGATCTATTCGCTTAACTGTTGATGGGAAATTTTTTGGAGTACAAAAAGAAGGGTTTGGAGAAATTTATGTTGGATTAAGAGTTACTCGAGTATGCCAAGGGGAAGTAGATCTAGCGAGGTAGGTCGTGGACAAAATGCAAGACATTATATATGTCATTGAACATTAAAGGATGCCATTGGGTGGCCTTGGTGATCGACATTGTAAAGTGCTCGATCCTTGTTTTGGACTCAGATGTTGCTGCAACCACACAGGAGGACATGGGCCATCATGTGAGGTTGCTTTACGCCATGATACCTGTTGTTCTGTGAAAGACCAACAAGTTCAAACATCTAGGTCAAAAATCTTATGAGGGCATGGACGTGGAGATGACCACGTGATATATGTGCATAGACTCGCCGAAGGTAAATTTCATTTTGAGTTCTTAATTTCATTGGACAATGTCATTTTTACTTGAATTTTAGTAATACTCTTAGCTTTTTTGTGTGTGTGTGTGTGTGTGTATAAACAGTGGAGATTGCGGCGTGTTCATGCATCATCTTGAGCTTCACGCAATTGGCCTCCCATTAATTGATAATGTAAAGGATGACAATATCGAATACCATAGAGAGCAGTATGTGGTAGAGATTTTCGATGGTTCCATGGAACCATAGGTTTTTTGTGGTTGTACATATTTGAATAGTTGTATATTTTTGGTATCATTTAAACAATTTACTGATTCTAACTACTCTATGAAATTTTACTATTCCAACAAACTCCAATTTAAACAATATTACTAATCTAAACAATTTCAAGCATT
>WUAT03393779.1:0-10222 GCA_010015005.3 Ulmus americana
TTTTATTTTTCTTTTCTTTATTTGGGTAAGGAATTTTGTTTATTTATTTGGGTTTATATATTTGTGATGAATTATTTGTTTTTTTATTTATATTTTTATGGATCTTACATAATTGAAGGAATTACAAGTTGAATTTGCTAGAAGAGGGATTAGAAAATGAGAAAAGAAAATATACTAAATATCTAGATAATTTTCCTACCAAAATGTTTTATGATATGGGATTGCCAGCGGGAGAGGTGGTCAACAGATGAGGCGGGCAGAAGGTGATGAAGATATAAAGGGGGAGACGAAGAGGCACCAGAAGATGAAGAAGAAAATAAAAGAAAAGAAATAAAAGAAAAGAAAAAAAAAAGAAAAGAAAAAGAAAATAATAATAAAAAAAAACAAAGAAAAGAAGGAAAAAAAGAAAAAAGCAAGAAAAACTAAAAATATATTTTTTTTTACCCCCATGACCAAATTGATAACATTCGAACAGTTCAGGGACATGTGGTACAAAAAATTTAAGTTATCCAAAATAGGTTCAAGAAATTTAGTTAAATTATTTGGGTAAATCAGAAAATAAAAGAAAAAAGAAAGATAAACAAAAAGAAAAGAAAGAAAAATAAAAATAAAAAGATTTTTTTTAACTTCTGGGACCTAGACACAAAAAAAAAAAGTTATCCAAAATAAGTACAAAGGCAATCTTGCCATTTTCTAAAAAAACGGAAGGTGAAGGGTACCTGGATGTAATTTAGCCTAAACAACGGGTCCCTCTTTTTTTTCTTTTTTTTTTCTTCAAAACTTGAGGTAGTTTTTGGAACTTCTTGCAACTAAAGGGTATCAAAATGCAATTATCCCTATATATATCACTACTACAAAAAAGAAAATTGGCATGGCTCAAAAGCTAAAACCTTTTCGCAAGGGTTTAAAAAACGATGTTGTATCGGGAGATACGAAAACCTTTTGATGTAGGTTTGGAATTACGTCGATTGTTACAGAAAATTGATGCCGAAACTGACAAATAGTGTCGGTTTTTATAAAAAAAACCAACGTCGTTTCTCAGTTTCGGCATCGGTTTTCCATAACAACTAATGCCATTTGTTAAGTTTTTTTTTATGATTTTGATTTTGATTTTTTACAAATTTCTCACAGGTTGTTGAATCCTGTGATTTCAATTATGGCACACCTGTTATAGAAAATTCCCAAATTTCCAATAATAAGCCAACAACAATTTATTGATAACCAACAATCAATATATTACATACAATATTAATACTAAATGAAAGACATAACAAAAAGTTTACAGAATTAACACTTAGCTATTGTAATGTTCTTCATTTCTCGTCGATAGAATTTGCTTCAACGTAGTCTACCCATTTTTAACGGATTTCATTAAGGTCCTCCATTGAGTAGACATCATCGTCATCAATGAAAAACTGCTTAACAAATTCATTTTCTTAGTTACTTGGAAACAAAATTATAAGTATACAAATTTGACCGACAAAGTCAAAAAAATGTTAGTTTCTTAACCATTGCATAAACCTCGCCATGTCACTCCATCTCTAGAAGATAGTGTCTATAAACTTCAAGACGTAATATCCATATTTAATGTAATCATCTTGAGTTGGACACTAAACAAAAAATAAACTTAAATTGGTTAATAAATATTACATAAAGATAACTAACATTCCACACTTAATTTCATTTAATGACATTACCTTTATTATTCTTCAATTGATAAGTTTTTTTGGCACCCCTACCTTTCCCTTTAGAAATAGTAGGAAAAGGTTGGGCAGGGTACTTTCATAGACTCCAAACCCTAAAAAGAACAAAGATAAGTTAATATTTGAATTCATTAGTTTCTTAAAACAAACAAATAACGTGTTCTATATAATCTCACATGAAATACTTATGATTCGAATAATTTCTTATCATCTTGTTGGGGTAGATTATTCAACAGGTCCATGTAATACGCACAGTCATATTGAGGAAAGAATAGTATCAAGACCCAATGGTTCCTACATAAAGTATACAATAAAAAGTTAGTGTTTATCAACTTATAAAAGTTATTAAAATAAATTAATAAAAAAAATTTACCTAATATTCATTGGAGCTAAAGTGTAGCTGCTGCTAGCTTGGCATATGACCTCTCTAAACCGCGCAACACAATAGGTCATCCTTTCTTCCAAACCCACCATGGATGCAGTACAGTTCGAGCAAAGGAACTTGATCTTCTGGTTTGGATATTACTCCGAAAGGTACCTACATGGAAATATCCAAATTTACCAGTCAACAATTTGTATGAAAAAAACAAACTATAAATGTATTAAGTTTAGAAGCACTTACTTCACGTAAACAACAATGTAGTTTGCACTAATATCTTGCATACTGGCAAACTGCACAATGTCATCGGCGTCGATGATACAATCCATCTCTTGGCCCAACAACTCACTGGACAACTGAAATCTAAAAAGTCCAGTGTCACCGTGAACTTTCTTCGCCACTTTGTACAACACCTCCAGGCTCCTTGGCATTTGAGTGATCTTCATCTAAACACCTCCAGATTGAACCAATGACTTAGTCTTAGGCAATGGATGTTTTCTTGGTCGAGCATGCTACACAACATAAATGTAAAAGTGTTAGACATACAAACATTAATCTAATTACAAAGACTACATCAAATAAATAACATAGACAATTAAAATACCAGGGCACTAACATGGACTAGTAGGTACTCTGGCCATATGACAAAAGTCCCAACGACATCCTCAATGATAACTATCTCATCGTTTACCAGGAATACCAATGTAGTCACCACTAAGCAAGTTTGCACCAAGACTCGTGCATTACCAACTCTAACTAAGTGGCCATGAACATAAGATTTATAACCACCCAATTGGGGTTGTGTCAAGCCTACAGCCACTTTGTGTTCAGTGTTCCCAAGATACAGAAACACCTTTTCCTACAAAAATAATCTCACATTAGACTTATAAAAAAGATAAAACGAACATTATTTAAATGTAGTTAGACATTTACCTGTCTGCCCATCGGTGAGGTGACAATCAACTCTACATGCTCCTCTACTTTACACTGAGTTTGGGGATGTTCCTCACAACTCCCCTTAGCGCTGGTACCCATCTCTTTTCAGAGCATTTGCTCCTGAAGCATCTCGCACTGTCACTGCAAATTCATCATCTGCTCTTGAACCTTTTCGAAATTAGTCTTGACTTG
The DNA here is from genome assembly GCA_010015005.3 of Ulmus americana. Lineage (NCBI taxonomy): Eukaryota > Viridiplantae > Streptophyta > Magnoliopsida > Rosales > Ulmaceae > Ulmus > Ulmus americana. Next base: position 3,211 of record WUAT03393779.1, read on the forward strand.
CTTTGTGAAGCCTTTAGGTTGGGACGCACTCCCCGTGTTGCTCCAATTGTGATGCTACCCAAACCCCTATTGGATAAAGTCATCTCGAGGATGTCATTGGAAGGTTGTAGAGTAAACTCGCCCGCACTAGCTCGTTGAGTTAGCGATTTCTACAAACCCAAACAAAGTTAAAATAAATTCTATAAGACAATATTTTAATTACTTCATATACAATAAATTAAGGAACTTACGATCTCTTCGCTAATTCGTTAGTGGCCTCCTCGTGATAGTTTCCACGTTTATCTTTTCTTGAATGCAACCACACTTGGGATTGGTTGTAATTCTCTCCATACTCTATAACCTACAAGTACATCAAGTAAATTAGAATGGCAATACACATTTTTTGATTCGTAAACATAAGTATTAAATTCAAAAGAATAATCACTTACCACCACAAGCTATGTGCCTAACTATCATGCACGTCCTGTGTGGTGAGGATAAAAATTATTCTTTTGGATATTTGTATTTTTTTTTGCCTCCTCTCCAAGAACTTAGCCGACGTCTGGTAAGCCCGAAACTCCATCCTCTCCTCTTGAGTTATGAAATCTTGATACTTATAGGGTGGATGGGCGAGTAGATTAGGAACATGAATGTGCCTATTTTCCATCCTACTTTTCCATTGCGTCCAATACTTTCCTGTGTCCATCATTATCGCCCTTCGGTGTCGCACATGATCATTTATATCAAAAACGCTAGGGCTGTACAAAATATCCAATCTAATTGAATATCCAACCAACTCAATCCAATCCAATTAAGATTTGGATATCCAATCTGATTGGATATCCAATCTAATTGGATTGGATTTGAAAAGTTGAATTTATAATTGGATTGGATTGGACTTGGATTTCATATACCAAAATTCAATCAAATACTATATATTTAGTAAAAATAAAGAAATTTATATCACATATTTATACCTAATTGATTAGTAAAATATATTTAAATAACAGTAAAAATATATATATTTTGTACATAACTTAGAGAATAAGAAAAAAAAAATTACTTTATTTAATACTTCAAAATCATTATAGAAATAAAAAACAAAAAGAATGAATTGATGTTTTCTTTTCACGAATTTTATAATTAATTGTCAAATAATGTATTATGACTTCATTATAGTGTGAAGTTTATATCTAATACTTATTATATGTAATTTACTTTATGATAATGTAAATTTTGTATACTAAATTATTTGTAAAACACTTAATTTGGACAAATACTTGTGTGGTTTTATTATTATTTTTTTATGTTAATCGGATCTAATTGGATTGAATTGAATTTGGATTTGGATTTTGGATTTGAAAACACTAAATTGAATTGAATTGGATTAGATTTTCATCTACTATTGGATTGGATCGAATCCAAAAATTAAAAATCCAATTAACATTAGATTGGATTGGTTTATACCCCTAATAAACGCTCTACAAATGCAATAAATTTAAATGTTAGAATTCAAAACATATATATACACATATAGCATTTATATTGCATTCTAGATAAAAACAAATTTTAACTTACATTTAAGTTGTCCCATATTTTGTTCTTAAGCTCAATGGGAACTTGCGACCAACACTTGTGAGTTATACTTACATATGACCGTACGCATGCACCTATAGTTAACGAATTAATGATTACTGTATGTTTGTGAGTAAATAAGAAATTAGAAGACAGATATAGTAGTTCGAATCAACCCACCTATGTAACTGCTTAATTGCGCTTTACCCAATCCAATAGCATTCTCGTCGAACTTTATTGGCATATGTCTTCAATGACCAAGTTGGGTCAAATTAGTCATCTTGATCGCTCCATGGGTACTTTTCTTTCATTCACTAGCCATATCTGAAAACAATATGAAATTAGTAAGCATGATTCGGTTTAACAAAATTTCGGCAGAGTTTTCCTTTAAAATATGACTAACCTCATGCAAACATAAGACAAAAATCTATTTAAAAACACATCCACTTCACCACGATACTCTAATTATTCAAATTTAATGATTTTTTCCCAAAAAACCCTCAAAACCTTATTTTTTTAAAACTAACTGATTACAATCAAATTTCACAAAATTAATCATTCCACAAGATTACTTGTAGTATTTTTAACAATAACTAATCAACAATTAATACATTTGTACACAAATTAAGTAAGAATTTTAGAATTTCTTCAAAAAAAACCCTAATTTCATAAATTTACCAAATCAATGACAAAAATCAAAATTTCTTAAATCTAATCCGAACAAAATATTATCCATAACCTTTTAAACATTAATGTAACAAGAAAACAACATTTAATCCATAATTTCATAACAAAACTCATAATATCCCGAAATTAGAAATAAACTCTCAAAAAATCTAAAATAAATTCACAAATACCATACCTTAGTTGTGTGAGTAAAAACTCAAGTAAAAATGCTCTCCTACGATGTTCGAATGGTCGGAATGGTTGGAATATGCCTGGGGAAGTGAAAAATTCCCGGAGAGCTTTAGCTTGGAGGTTTTGTGCCGAAATAAAGGGAAATCGTGATTTAGGGGTTCTGCTAAGTGACTTTTGGTGTTGATTGGGTAGAAACGTCGCTAAAAGTCCACGTGTTGCACACATGATTATTTTTTTAATGTTGGACTTTCAGCGTCAGTTCAAAAAACGACGCCGAAAGGTCACTTGTCGCACATGTGATTTTTTTTTAACATTGGACTTTCGATTAGGAGTTAACTTGCCGGTTGTGACACTGGTGTTTCACGAGCTTCGGTTTGACAGAGAATTGCTATGGTGTTTGATTGTTATTTACGACCAAAATTTGTTTCCGTGTTATCTATTGTGCTTGAACTTATTTTCATACCGATCATTTCAGGAGCTTACTCCGTGTTAACATCCAATAAAGTGATATGCTTAGAGAATTTTTTTTTCTTTTTCTTTGGACCATTTAGTCCAAGAACTTCTATTCTAATATTTTATTAGTTTATCGATGAATCCATTAATAAAAACCATTATAAAAGTATTTTTAGATTTTAATTTTTGAAGGAAAAAATTAGTAGTAAATAGTATCGGACAAATATTAAAAATCTCTATTAACGATAAATAATAATAATAATATTGTACTGCGTACCTATAAATGCATGGTTAATTATTTTGAAATTTTTTAGAAGTCATTGATCACCTCCTTAAAATTTTCTCTTTATCAAAAAAAAAAAAAAAAAAAGAGAAAAGGATTTGTTTTTCTTCTTTGTTCAATATGAGCTAAACCCAAAACCTTACAAGAGTCTACACTGCAAAATGACAAATTTTTAGAGTGAAATGAACGTGGTCAAGATATTAGGCAAAACAAATAAAAATTGCATGAAGATGAACAAAGCCAATGAAAGTGTGCACGTGCATTAGACTCATTTCTGAATCACTTGGAAGTTAGGAGTAAGGTTCAAATTACGAGAAAACTCACTACTCTTTTAAAACTTTCATAGTATTCTAAATCTCCTTTCAAAATAGCAAAAGAAACAATTTATTTTTTTTAAGTTTCACAAAATAGTCTTAAAATACACCAATTGCCCTTAAGATTTTGAAACATTTTTTATCATCTAGGTCGCAGCTTCGATTCTGCCATTTTATTTATTTTTTCTTTTCCCAATATTTTTAATCTCTTATTCCATAAAAGACATTAAACTTTACAAGTATCTAGTGAATTTTATAATGATTGTAAAATTACATAAGGTAAAATATTTGTTTTAAAAGATTTGGAAGAATTAGTAAGATTATAGGCACTGCCACAAGTTGTCAGAACACTAGTAAAGTTGGGATGTAAGGCAAAGAGGTAATCTAATGGAAAAATCTTCTGCTCTTGCCAGCACAAAGTACTTTATAGGGAAATTTTCATTTTCGTACCTTGTTGTTTGAATTTATTTTAAAATGTATCTTCATTTTTTAATGATTCCAAAAAGTACCTTCAAAATTGGATTTACAGAAATTTGATACCCTGAGTTAGGGGTGACAATTCACATCATCAAGTTAGATTTAGATTGATAGTTAAGGTATATAATAACAATAATAAGGTCAATCTAAACCCAATTCAAAAAAATTTTAGATTATAAAATTCAATCATAACCTGAACTTAAAAAAATAGATCATAATTTTTATTTTTTAAAAAATGAAGTCATTTGGGACAATTTCAAATTGTTAGGTCACTCTAAAATTGAATAATTTCTTATCAATAAGATTGATTCAAATTCAACCCAAATTTTTTTAAGTCAATTTCAAATCGACTTAATTTCAACCCAATCTCTTTTTTATCAATCTTAACCTAAAAAAAAATTAAATCATTTTCAAATTGTGTCATTAGATCATAATCCATGTTACCATGAACAAATGACTAAAATACTCTTATTAAAATTCATTTATATATTTTTCTATTTAAAATATATACTAAAAATCAACATTGAACCCAGAGTTTATTTAATATTTTAGTAGTTTTAGAATATTTTTATTTATTTTTAATTCTTTTTTATATTTAATAAAAAGTACTTCTAGAATTTTACAAATATTCGATCAATTTATTGATTGACCCAGAATAATCTTTGAAAACCCAAAACTTATGGTTGAAGAAAAGTACTAAATGTTCAAAAACACAACTTTGAGAAAACTTTCTGAAATTATTGAAAAATAGTGATACTTTTTTTGGAATAAACGCAAACTCTAGGATTTGCTACTTTATATCTCATTCCTTTTCGTGAACCTCATTCCTTCTACGCACCATAAAATCAACATCGCAAAATTGTTGACATACAACTAGAAAATGGTTTAAGGCAGCATATGATAGAAAACTTGAGCATGATGAAGCCTAAGCTTTGGAAACTTTCTTTTGAAAACAATCAACGGTTGAAAATGCAGGCATATGATAGAAAACTTGAGCATACTTGCTTCACAATCTTATGATGAGAACAAAATCTGAATTCGTTCAACCTATTTTTATGGAGTACCAAAAAGGCCCCAGTTATTGACTTTGAAGGTGGTGACAGCAAGTTTGAAGACCTCAGCCATTGGCATAAATCCGGACTGCATTGCCGGAACAGCAGAACCAGCACCGACTGAACTAGCACTTTCACTCAGAGGACTGCAGGCACAAAAACATCCGGGAGTATGCGTCATAAAAACAGCAAGCAAGAAGTTGTCACAAAAGAATCCCAGTAAAACTCTCCCGGTAACAACTAAATTGCTTTAACAATCTACTAGCCAGACGAGGGAGAGCGAGAGATATTTTGTTCTGGTTGTACTTGTAGCAGAGTTTTCTCCCAAATGAATATCAAACAGGTATTTTGTTCTGCTTGTTCTTACCTTACAGGCAAAGAAATTCCCAAACCGAGAAAAATCAAGTCTATAAGTAATAATAAAGTAGGATCTCAACACGTTGTGCACAGAGCAGATTGCGTTATACATATATCATATATGTCCAATGTAGTAACAGGAATTCATAGACTGAGCTCTACAATACATGTGTAAGTGTAAATGTATGGGACTTCACTCCAAGAATGTGTCTATGCAAATATATGATTTACGGCTATATGATCAATTAATGAAATTTTATCTCTAGCATCAATGAACACCAGTTTGTAAAAGGTTCTTTTGGCAAGCAGAATAACCAAAAACTGTTAAGTTTGCAACACATACTCACTTTATATGAATGGGCTCATATGCAGTAATTAGCACATCCGTATTAACTTCCTTAAGACGCAAATTTGCCACATAAACCTGCAGTAGAGAAACAATGAACCCTGGTACTAGGAAAAAAATATAGTACAGTGAAGAAAAAAATAAACAAACCTACCCTCACAACATTTTGCGCTTCCCTTCCTTGCCGTCCCTTGGAGATAGCCTATGTACAACAATTAAGACAAATTGTTACACAGAATATGAGCTCTGACGCATTTTAATATTGCTGTTAACACAAGGCGGCTGGACTAACATATCAAGTACTCAAAGAATCTGCAATACATCAAAACCAATTTTCATGACAAGCAAACAAGAATAATGTTTCTTTCATCAGTATAACAGGTACAAAGAGAACAATTATACTTATAGATAAATAAAAAATCTAAATCAATTAATATATGTGTTTCTTCAATATTGGCAGAGTAAGAACAAAGCTAAACTAACAGTATCTGTTTTCAGATTTCCCAAACTTCATATTTGCTTTTGTTTCACAACTTTTCCAGACTTAAATCTTATTCGAACTGTAAATTCCATTAAAAAGCAGTTAATCCTATTATTAATACTCGGGGTAAATATCACTAGTGACCCTCCAATTGAAATTTTAGTATTAAAATGGCTCATATAATTTGAAAATATTCCTAAATAGCAATGTTTGACCCCTCTATTGTGGATGAAATTTGACATAATATAATTCATTGGAAAACTTGTAACATATATTTTCCATAACTACCAAAATCAATTTTAACTAGTATCAGTAAATTCCACATGAGTAGCTAGAAGTTGTCATTGCCGCCATTTTCGCTGCCAGACTTTAAATCTTTGCCGACAATAATCTAAAACTCTAATTGAGATGAAATTTGTAATATTGGTTACTATTGAAAGAACAAAACTCCAATCATTTGGGCAAGCATGTATCTTCTCTTACTCTATACCCAAACTACACATAACTTTCTTAGCCTCGTAGAAAGAATTAGGAAGCTCATTAGATTCCAGAAATATCTCTTTTATTAGGGCTAGAAGCCCCAAAAAACTCTTATCACTTCATCCATTGGCCACAAATCCGCTACGCTATGATTATCAGAACCCGCAACAACCTTGTTTTGATTAAACTATGCTTTGTTTATAATGCTAATTATTATTATTGTTTGTATATTCGTCTAGTGGGCTCTGACCTGCTAGCACCCATGTATTTTGTATAACTTATTCTGGAGGAGCTACGTTTTAAAGGAGTGGGGATTAGGTTCTGCTTCGCCCCCTTATAATCAACAAAACAAAAATT
>WUAT03393890.1:0-10220 GCA_010015005.3 Ulmus americana
TCTTCGCTCGCATACATGACTTCCAACCCCAGTACATCTTTGAGTCTACAATTCTTGCTCGTGACAGATTATTTCATATGCCGGTCCCGTCTTCAAATCATGTAGTTCCTCAAGACACTTCTTAACACTTAGTCAATTTGAGACATGATGTCTCTAGACTAAGTTGTAACGAAGTTAAATGTATCAATTGATCGATCGATGAATTCAAGACACATAAGCAGACATCGTTACACAATTCCTTGTAATCGCTATTACAAGGACCCATATTTTGTGGAATGCTTATCTCATGTCCAATATGTACACGTGTCATCACCAGGAAGGAGTATGTTTCTTCTCCATAGAAATAGCTCATTCTTTCTCCATAAGGTATCACCATAAATACCTCTCATTTTGCAATCAATCCCAAGCTGATCCTCTATGAAGATTACTCACTTCTCAATCTAATTCAAGTATAAGAGTGTAATCGAGAGAATAACTTCCACGCCGCCATCATCTCTTCTTAGCTGGATTTGATTCGACACCAAGTCATCTTGCTTACCTAGAAGAATTGCCTACATAATCTATTTTTACCATTAACCATATTTCTGCGTCAACATAAACAAAAAATTATAATTTCTTTTGCAAACCCAGGTTCAATGAAGAAAGTATGTTCATATGGACATTTTTGGAAACCCGCTTTAGCAAAATAGGCATCTATACAACTATGCCAAGCTCTTGGTGCTTGCTTAAGTCTGTATAAAGCCTTCTTCAACTTGTACACCTTATTCTCGCTACATTGCATCACATATCTTAGAGGTTGATCAATATACACCTCTTCCTGGAACTCGTCTTGTAAAAACACTGACTTCACATCTAACTAATAAATAGGTCATGAATTATGGCTAGCCATGGACAACACCAGTATAATAGTGTCAAGCCTTGCAACTGGAGCAAACACCTCTTTGTAATCAAAACCAAATTCTTTTTTGTACCCTTTTGCAATGAGCCGAGCTTTATACTTGTCAATTCCTCCATCCTTGTTGAGCTTTGTTTTGTAAACCCATTTGACACCAATGGATTTTTTTCACTTTTGAAAGATATGAAAGCTCCCAAGTGTCATTTTTTTTCAATTGATTTGATCTCCTTATTCATGGAATTTTGCCATTTTTTCTTTGAAAGCTTCTTGTAATGTTAAAGAATCATCATATAGGTCATCTCCACTTACATAATCCATCATCCAAGTTGACTTCTTCCTTAGGCATGGCTGGACCTCAAAAATTTGATTATCTACTGCTAGATTTTCATTAGAGGGGTGAAGTTCTTGGTCTGCAACATGGAATTGCTCTAGCTGTCCATATTTGTCTTCAACATCATAAAAAATAATTGGAATAGACTGCTGCCCTGAATCAATTTTATTCTAATTCTTGGTATTATCCTCATCAAAAAATGATATCTCTGTTGGTCATAATCTTGTTTGTGAGAGGATTGAACAATTTATAAGCTTTGTAAGCTTCACTTACCTAAAGAAAAACACACTTTTTGCCTTTTCATCAAACTTCTTCCTTTTCTCATTTGAAACATATGCATAAGTAATGCAACCGAAAATTCTAAAGTGATCTATAACTGGTTGCGCCCACTCCGAGCCTCCACAGGTGTCATGTTTTGAACAGAAAAAGTAGGACTTATTTTCAACACATGGATGATCCAATTTATTGCTTCAGGCCAAAACTCTTTGGAATTTTCTCTCTTACCAGCAAGCTTCTCACCATGTTGAGGATCATTCTATTTTTACTCTCCGATACACCATTTTGCTGAGTTGTATAAGCAACTGTGAGCTCCCTTCTAATCCCTAATCATCACAAAAACCTTCAAATTCTTTTGAATAGTATTCTTCACCACGATCAGCAGTGCTTTAATGGCTCTATTTGTTTCATTTTTCACACGTGCTTCTTTTAAATGCACTAAAAGCTACTGATTTCTCCTACCAAAAATAAACCCAAGTTTTTCGAGTATAATCATCAATAAGGGTAATTAAATATCTTTTACCCCCATTAGAAGATGGATTTATCGGCCCGCAATTGTCGAAATGAACTAGCTTCAAGACATTTGAGGAAGTGCCTGAGTTGGAATGGCAATTTGAGGAAGGCCTGTTACCATATTCTTATGTTAGAGAGTCTTTAATCTCACCAAAATTCAAGTGGACATAGCAAAAATGCCAAAGCCATGAAGGGTCTTTTACTTCAGCTATTAAGCAAGGTTGAGAAGTTCTTATCTTCAAAGGAATCAAACTGTTTGAACTCATATGAACAACAATAATTGCTCATGTTGAAGGTTCATATATCTCACAAGCACCTTTATGAATAGTTATAACATAACCTTTTTTTTACAACTAACCAACACTTAACAGGACAAGACGGGGATGGTAAATAGTACCTGACGGGGATTCCCCAAAAATAATCCCGCTTAAAAATTATCGATTTTGGTGCGGGGACGGGGCGGGGAAAATAAATTGGGGACGGGGATGATAATTCAAAAACCAGCCCGCCCCGCCTCGTTACCATCCCTAATAGTGACTGGGTGAGAGAGATTGAGATGAATTAGTTGCTTTTTTTTTTACTTTTTGTTTATTAGTTATAATTATTCTCTATATCTAATTTTTTTTAATTATAATTATTTTTATACTCTATTTTTAGAAAATATTGAAGGTACTTTACAAAAATACCTTTATTGAAATCATGTATTTAAGATTCATTTTATTGGGTGTTTGACCAGTACAATTCAATACCTAAAGAGTAATATTGAGACAACTCTATAGTCGGAAGACTCCTCATATTTTTGACCATATTAATAACCCTTTTTTCTATTACATTCACTGAAGAAGAATCACTAAAACTCACAATAAAATGAAAGCATTCATTTAAAAAAAAAAAACCTTACTTCCACACATGTAATTGCTGTAGCATGTATTCACATACCGAACAACTAACTAAGATTCCTTATCGACGTGGTAAGTCATCAACAAATTTATACTTTCTTCTTCCCTGCAAAATTCGATTTCTCCCCTTTTTCTTTGTTGTTAGGCAATTTAGTATAACATTCAAAATGATAATGACTAAATTTATGACATCTAAAGCACTCTACCTTGGATTTGTCATCATCCTTGACATTTCGATACATTCTGCTGCCATCTATACTACCTCAACCTCCACTTCCTCGCCCTCTACCCCAACCCCTTCCTCTAGAATTTGAGAACTGTGTAAAGTTATAAGCCTACGAGCCTTTGTGTAAAGGTAAAAAAGGCCTTTAGAGCTACATCATCTGATGTTGAACTACGATTCATCTTTTGTTCGTAGACCAATAAGGAGCTTTGAAGTTCACTAAGTGAGAGTTCATTTATATCTTTTTTGATTCTTTGATTGGGCAAACAATATAATCATACGGGGCCAACAAACGCAAAATCTTCCCAATAATAGTCACATCTTCAATCTTTTCACTATGAAATCGCATCTTATTTATTATCCCCATTATCCTGGCACAATAGTTAGAGACAAATTCATCTGTAGAGTCTTAAATCTTTCCTCAAGGGTTGAATATATGCACACTTCACTCTTGACGAGCCTTGATACTTCTTCTTCATTGAATTCCAAATTTCTTGGAAGTTTTATTGAGAATCATTTCTAAGATAGAACGATTAATTGCTTTGAAGAAGTAGTTCTTAACCTTCAAATCCTTCAGCTCCAGGCCTTCGAAAAAATGAGGAATAGCTGGCTGCACAAATGCCATCTAGCCTGACAACATTATTAGATGCTATCTAGCCCGACAACTGCAAAGAAAAAAGTAATTTTATAGAAATATGCTGCTTTTTTCTACTCTGTATGACTGTATCTCACAATGATCTTTTGCTCTAATACCACTCGTACTAAACAAAGTAAATAAAAACTGAAGGTAAAATAAATTGAAAAAAAGAAGAGTAGAAGCTCTGATTATTTCATAGATAAAAACAGTCTATAACTAGGCATTACAAAAAGAGAAAATAACATACTACCACAGTACCACTAACTTCAGATCCCAAAATACAGGGTAGAAAAACACTTTCTGCAGCCAAAAAAAAAAAATCAAATTTTCAACTAAATAAATCCCTAAAACGAAATAACAAACAAGGGCTTCTAAACTTTAAAATAATTATAAATCTTAATAAGGCAGATACCATATTTGGTGGGTCAGTTCTACTACTACCTTTGGTGGGAAGATCGATCTGTACCACCTACCAACAATTTGACCTTTTCCTTTTGCTCTTTTTCATTGAATTTGTGAAACTTTAAATTTAATTATAGTCAACATAAACACACAACTTTAAATTTAATTATAGTCAACAAAAATTGTGTTGCAGTGAGAGAATGAATATCTAATTATATTTTCATGTTTAATATCAATTTTAGGTACAGAAAAGCGTGGGCAATCATATTATGTTTTATGAAAGTTTAATTAAGAACAATTTATTCTAATAGTACTCTAACTTTTATCACTTTATTAGTTTGGTCTCATAACTTCTAACTTACCTAAAACGATCCCAAATGACAATATATGTTACCAATTTGGTCAATTTATTTCATTTTATTTACATTCAGATGTTAATTGTGACATGGAGCGGTAATTGAAATAGTGAGATAAATTTAAATTGTGACGTACAGTTATGTTTTCTTCCCCAAGCAATGATAAAAAAAAATAAAAAAATAATAAAAAAAAGAAAAGAAAGAAGCAACACTTAGAGAAATGGTGCCTTTCTTCATCATCCCAAATCGCGGAATCAGAATCTGAGTTGATGAGAATTGGAGCCTTTCCTCATCATTCCGGGAAAATCAACTCTGTCCATGAAGAAGAATTTTCTAAGCAATTCTATTCTCTAAAAAAAAAATTATCAATGAAGAGAGAGTCAAACTTACTTGGATTTATATAGAAAAAGGGCGAGAGAATTAATGAGCATTTGGCCCCAATATAATGGGTCTATTCTAATTGGGCTCGACTAGAAAACCTCCTTGCAAAACTATTAAAATTCCTAGTCTAATGAGAAGTGGTGAATTATTTAATTCTCCTTCAAACTGTGAGTTAGAAAATTTATCATTAAATCTCAATAAATTGGGATTTAATAAATTGTTGATTTATATGATAAATTATCAGATTTAAATAATTTATCTGTTTCCCAAGAAGAAGTTAAATGATGCTTGCGATAGAATTTCAGTCAATTTAGGACTGTGTGCCCGCTTGTGTGCTCACTTTAATATTCTGGTCGTAACTTCTTCATCCGAATTCCAAATAAGGCGATCTAGCTATCCTCGAAAAGATGATGAAATTTTTTACAACTTTCAAAAAGACGTTGGAGTCAAATTCAGCCATCTTTAGTGCTAAAATCCTCTTCGAAATTCCCAACAAGTAGAACTATGAAGTCTCAGCGGATTCTGAATACATCTCAATATTTTGGTCATAATTTTTTTCATATGAACTCCAAAAAATGCAATCTAAGTGTCTTTAGAAAGCTAAAGAAAATGTTCAAAGTCAACTTAATTACACTATTTTTTCATCAAACCGAGAAACGTAAAAGGCAATCCTCAATGACTACAAAGTTATATTTTGGAATGCCTTATGGGATTCTTATCACAACTAAAGTTGCTTCCACATCATCTCAAAATGAGTAACATCAAGACTAAACTGGCTTGCTAGGACTGAATTGGCACTATGCTTACCAAGTTGGTATCCCCAAATTTTAATCGCGAGTGAAATAATTTTTCAAGTGAATTTAATCAATCGGTCCTTTGTTTACGTGTGTATGATAACTTCCCTCTAACAAAGTGAAGGGATCATTTTCAAAAGCCACAATCAAAATGCCAATCTAACTTTTGTTAACAAGTTGTCGGTGTTTCTAGGCTGTCGATGTCTGTCTAAGTATCCCCTTCCTTTTGGTGGTGTAATGAGTCCAAGGAGTAAGGAACTGAGATGTGTTTCCTACCACAAGGATGACCCCTCCTGAGACTTATAAAGATGTATTCTTCGCGCCATCGGGTGTGAAGATCTTCGCGCCGAACTAAAACAATTTTCAAATTCACTTTCCAAGTTGCGATAACTCTCAAAGTAATTTGCGAATTGCACAGTGGTGACGAGGTCATTCTTGTCACCATACATCTGAAAAAACTAAAAAATACGAAATCAATATCGCGAGAATACAGACAAAGCCTAACCAACCACTAAGCTAAGGCCAATTGAACTCACGTGCAGGGCCAACTTTTCCTCAAGCTGAGTTGCACCTTATGCCCAAGTTCAATTCTTTCAAGCCATTATCGTCCCTTTTTTTTAACTTCCAACCCCGATACTTCTTCAAGCCTATTCATTATGCTCGCGATCATGATGAAATGTTTTACACGAATCACATATTTCCTCAAAAAAACCTCTCCATAATCTAAGTTGTAACAAAATCATACAAAATTAAATTGTAACAATCATCCGCAATTGATCGATCAAGACCTGCTAAAATAGTAGCTCCACACACTTTAACCATCGACTAAATTTCTGAGTCAATAAAAAACATTAATTTAATCATAAATAATAATAAATAAATAAAAAATACCTTTCAATGATTAAATTTAAAACTAGTGATTAAATTTAAAACTAGAGACACTCACAAACGCCCTCTTTTCTCTATCCAGAGAACCAAAGTAAGGAACGCCCTCTTTTCTCTATCCAGAGAACCAAAGTAAGGAACTGAGACGTGTTTCTTACCATAAGGATGACCCCTCTTGAGACTTATAATGAGGTGTTCTATTCTTCGCGCCATCGGGTGTAATGGCGCGAAGATCTTTGCGCCGAACTAAAACAATTTTCAAATTCACTTTCCAAATTGCAATAACTTTCAAAGTAGTTTGCGAATTGCACAGTGGTGACAAGGTCATTCTTGTCAAAATACATCTGAAAAAACTAAAAAATACGAAATCAATATCGCGAGGATACAGACAAAGCCTAACCAACCACAAAGCTAAGGCCAATTGAACTCACGTGCAGGGCGAACTTTTCCTCAAGCTGAGTTACACCTTATGCCCAAGTTCAATTCTTTCAAGCCATTATCGTCCCTTTTTTTAACCTCCACCCCCGATACTTCTTCAAGCTTATTCATTATGCTCGCGATGAAATGTTTTACACAAATCACATATTTCCTCAAAAAGCCTCTCCATAATCTTTGTAACAAATTCATACAAAATTAAATTGTAACAATCATCCGCAATTGATCGATCAAGACCTGCTAAAAGAGTAGCTCCACACACTCTAACCATCAACTAAATTTCTGGGTCAACAAAAGACATTAATTTAATCATAAATAATAATAAATAAATAAATAATACCTTTCAATGATTAAATTTAAAACTAGTGACAAATCTCACTCACAAGCGCCTCTTTTCTCTATCCAGAGAACCAAAGTTTTCCATTTTCTGAAATACCAAGCGTATATTCTCTCCTCTATTTAACACTAAATTATATGAAAGATATAAAATAATTTTTTAACCAATAATTAGAGAACAAAAATATTTTTTGTATGAAAATTGATTAATGAAAAACCATATCAGAACAATGCGGATCTAGGTGGACTCGAACCACCAACCTCTCAAATAAATTAATTTGAGCGCTCTACCAAAATTGAGCTTATGGATCCATCCGTACAATTTGGGGAGATGCTACTTTCAACTTTATGGTTTAAAAAATTACCTTCTATGCTAATAAATCAACATAATATACAGATCAAATTACATTTCCACATCCATATTCATATTACAAAACAAAAGAATAGCTGATCAATCCATAAGATAATGAATAAATAATTAAATAATGTCATTTCGAGTACGTAAACATCGCAACAGCAGAGCTCGAAATATTTCATACAGAAGATTTTAGCTTCACACGGCAGAAGATTTAGAACATTTGACTGAAAAAAAATATACATATGAGCTAATAAACAAATAAACTAGCCCAACAAGGCAATATACAAATAATTGAGACTGAAAAATTCACTACTACGTTTTAAACAAACATACTAGTCAGCAACAGGAGCAGACCAGGGATCAAAATCATCTAAACTTCATACACCATATTTTATCAGTACACTATTTACACTTTGCATGGAGAAGTTCGAATTCAAACGTAGTGGATAAAAGGAAGCAATTGTAAAAGACGGAAGTTAGCAGTATTAACCAGTTTTGTAATTACAGGACCCGGTAGTTTAATAGAAGAGAAAATTGAATAAACAACTCTTATAGCAAAATTATTCCTTAAAAATTGTATATGAGACTAGTGCAGCATTAACTGTATATGAAAAGTTACCAGAAAACTGATAGCAGTAATAGAAGGGCAAAACAAATTATACCTTAAAGTTGGCAATACGAAGATAGTTCAATATTCCGCTCCTGGGTTTTCTGAATAACCATGTGTGCGAACTTGAAATAGTTGGTGAGGAAATTCAAATCCTAGTATCGTAAAGAAATTGGCCACGCAGCGAGAAAAGTGAGATCGCAACAAAAGGGAAGAGAGAGAACGCACATAGAATGGGGGAAGAGCCAGGCAAAAAACCAAACTCCCGTACCATCTTCCCCCAGAAACACCAAAAAAGTACTACTTTTATTGGTTTATTGACCTGCCATGCAAGCGCACCTGTCATGGCAAAGGTCGACAGCCACAAACAATGATATACTTTGTACATATCAACCTCTACCAATATCTATCGATATTAGAAATGATAAGAAATCAGGCGTAACGTTAAACAACTATACAAAATAATCTAACAAACCAAATAATGTCGTCGATTCACCGCCTCTGCCACCGTGATAAGCCATCGGATGGTTACAAAGCAAACACACACTGAACCACGGAATGGGACAGAACAATCGCTTTCCCCGTCTTAATCAATAGAAAACCTAACAATCACGCATACCATAAAACAGAAACAATCAACTATTGTAAAAACTTTATCAAAGATTCAATTCAATAATTAGGGTTTGATCTAATAACATCACAATACCTCGACGGGAAATTCTTTGAGCTTCCAGGTGAATCAAGGACTCCAAACGACAAGCCCAGGAGGGAAAATAAGCGCAGATTCACCAGATTTCTCTATCAATCCCCATTATTGGAATTCTGATTACGAATATCGTCATCCGAACTCCTCAGATCTGGATCGAGGATAAAAAGATCCAATTACAGGATCAAGACATCAAAAAATTGACCAGGAAAGCAAAAAAAACAAAACAATACATGAAATCGATCAAGACGCCAAGGAATCGATCAAGAAGCCGAGAGATTGATCGGATAGAAGATTGAGAAGAAAAGATCGGCGATGGAACGAATGAGGAACGACGAAAGCATAGAACGAAACATACTAGGACACGGGGAACCGAGATGTTTATAAAGAGGAATCTTATATAATAGACGGTTGTGATTATTGACCTTGAAATCAACGGTTAGATTGTGAGACTTAAATAGAAAGAGTCAGTCGTTTTATCGTGGCCGTAGATTTCGACGAAGGTTCTGGACGGGTTCTTTCAACGGATGAGATTTTCCCTTCACTGTTGCACGTGTTTCGAATGGTGGCGGTAAGTGGCACGTACGAGAAACTGACGGGAGCTATTTTAAGTTAATTACAAATAAGCCCTTAATTTTACTTGTTTATTAAAAGGACCATCGCATCTTAAGAAATAGTAGTTGTACCTTAAAATTTTTAAATAATATAATTTTTACCCTTTATATATGTTTTAGAAAAAGAGTCACATTCGTAGATTATTAATTTGATGAAAAATTTTAAGGGTTAAACTTTTAGATGTCTCCGAACTTTTCTCTCTATAAAACCACATTATATGCATGTAATACTTTATCATCAAGAATTTTTGTCGTAAAACCATGAATTTTTTTAAGAGTAAATAATATCGAAGTGAAAAATTATGCAAGTTTTGAATATAAGAGAAGTTTAAAGTTATTGACCACCTTAAATCGGTTTAAGGTAACAAGTACACTTAATTTCCATTAAATCAATAATTAAAACTTTTTGTTTGTTTAATAATTAAAATTTTCTTATTACTTTTTATAGGAAAAATATTATTATGCAAGTTTCAAAAAGTACTACGAGTTTTTTAAAATATTAAAATTCAATCACACGTTTATCATAATTATATACATATACTATCAACCCCCCTTTTTTTTAAATTTCAATT
>WUAT03394001.1:0-10220 GCA_010015005.3 Ulmus americana
AAACAAGTTAAGAACTAACCAACTCTACCCGTCAAGCAATCTCATTTAACTAAAAAAAAAAAAAAAGAACACAAATATAATATGCATTCATCAAGCAACATGCAGAAGTGATCTCAAAAGACAACTAAAACATTTTTCTTTTAGAATGTTGAAATCTCCCATAGCACAATGGATGGCAAAAGAGAAAACTTGAGCTCCTAAGAAACAGAAATTTTATCTATGCAATAATTCCTAAGCAAAGTAAGGATTCCAAATAGTGGACCAGGCAACTGTGAATGATACAAACGTTGATTAATAAACAAGGTTGTAACGTTGAATAGCTCATTGGGAGCCAATTGCCATTAAAGAAGTTTCATTTGAAAATCTGAAAAAATATAGGTCAAAGTCAGAAAATGTCAAAGACATTCAACTGTAATTCTTAAGAATGCTGAATGCACCCAAAGCCAATGGAAACCCAAGCAACCCATTCCATGCTTATGATGTAATGGAGACTTTAGCCCCAAACAAACAAACAATATCAATAATTAACATAAAGCACAGAAGGTTACTTGAAGTATTCTGAAACATCCTCATCTTTAAAAGTGCTATCAGCTGGGAATGTCAAATAGATCTGTCTCGCAGCCGAGTTGGCCTTTTCGGCCGAAGCCATTGAAAAAAAGTCATTCCTCTCCGGTCGGCAACGGCCAAGCTTGTACAATTCTTCCCCCATCATAATTGCTGCTGCAGCTGCCGCTCTAAAATGCCACATTACCACCAAGAACAAAAATCATAATGTTAAAACCAATCCCAATATTCTCAAACATCAACAGTTTGAGACAAAGAAAAATGTGTCATCTGCATGTACCTTTGAGGATCATTTCCCTGTTGGATAAGAAAATTCATATACTTGTTGTGCACGGAAGGAGAAGCTCCAGCCATGAACTGAGCTGCGGCGGCTAACCTTTGCTGCTGGGCAGCAGCCTTCAATCTCATCATCTCCTCGTGATGCTCAAAGCCCTCAAACTTACTTGGAGAACCAACGATGGCCCCGGAAGCTTCCCCCGAATCGGCGAACCCACCATGGACAAACCTGCAACCACTACCATTCTTGCAAAAGCCTCTAGCAAAGTAAAGGCATGGCTTGAACCCAGTTCCAAAGCCCGACTCTTCACACCCAAAAGACACATCACTAGCCGAAAAGCTCCTCCTGTGGAAATGGGCATCGCCATTGTTACCAGAATGAGCCCAATCTGGAAAACCATGACCAAATTCGAGCCTTGGGTCGATCAAATCCTCGGCCCTCGCCGAGGAAGACGACTCGTTAAGGAACGAAAGGTACTCGTTCAGTTGATGCTCGTCAATGAGGTCACTACTGGTAGCTCCATCACCACCACCACCATCCTTGTGATGGCCAGAATAAAAAGGCAACGACCCAGAACGGAGATTATCAAAAGAGAGTAAAGGGTTCGACTTTGGGCTAATGGGGTTGTTTGGGAACCCAGAAAGTGGCCAAGCATTCGAGGAAGGAGAAGAAGGGTTCTTCCCGAAGTCAAAGCCGTTTGGGATTCTCGGAGACGATAGCGAGAATGGGTTATTGCTTCCGCTACAGTTCGTAGGCCTGGCTATTGGGTTAAGCGGCGAAGGAGAAGAAGGAGTCGAAGGTGCAGACGAAGTGTTCGAAGAAAGTCCCAAGTGGATTTTCGCCCTGAAAATCAAAGAATGCAAAAGATTATCCGGCCCAAAAGCCAGACGAACCAAATCTTTCTCCGCTAGTCCTTGTATAAGAATATAACCCATGATTTTCGAAGCATTTTCTGGTTCTAAATTGTTAATCTTAGTCAAGATTATACTCGTAGCTTCATAAGAATCCATGGGTTGTTTTTGGATTTCGCTACTCCCCACTAAAGAGAGAGCAAGATCGAATTTTTTTCTTGAGGGTATATGAGATTTTTCCCTCTTCTTCTTCCTCGTACAAGAAAAGCCTCTGCAAGTTTCAGTAGGGTTTGAAGTGTTAACGATCGGGGCTTAGAGTTGGAAGCCTCACTCCCTCTCTATCTTCACCTTCTCTCTCTGTAATCTCTCTTTGGAAGGGAGAGCGGTAGATTTCAGATCTACTTCCAAAGGGTAATTGTCAAAAAAGCACACATGTGTTCGTATATATGTGCGTATAGATATATATATATATATACCGTATAATTATACTATGACAAAAATATATTTTTATATTTATTTTTTATTTTTCGATCAAATCAAGGAAACCCTAATTTCAGGTGGTCCCCACCCCCTCACAAATTTTAATTAATATGTTTTTCTTTATTTTATAGAATAATTTATAATTAATGATTAATATCTTTTTTTCTTTTGGGGAAATAAAAAGATAATTGTAATTATATAAAAAATAAAAAAAATAAAAATTAAGTATTGCCATCTACCACACTAGTAGTAGAAATAGAATGACCCCTAAAAATAAGATTTGTATAATGAATTGGTTTTTTTATAATAATAAAAAAAATTATATAAATTTGACTATTCACTATCATATGTACCTTATTCATCCATTTCAATTATAATACCCATTGTCTACTTGCCAATGACTACTTAGTATTTTTTGGTCAATTCATATGTTATTGTCATTCCACTATTTTTATTTGTCATTTTGCTCTTTTTGTTCCCTTGACAAATTTTTTTGAAGTTTGTTTGTTTTGGGTACAAACTTGACTGATATGAGCTACCTTCTCTTTGTATTGTGGCATTATAATAAAAGTTGGGGGAAATTAATTTTAATAGTTAGTTGTATAATTGAGGTTAATACATTACCAAACCAATGATTAAACAAAATTAATTGTTGTAATTTGATCAAAATAAATTAATAAAGTTTGAGTCAAATATTTCAACTTGGATACTTGTTGGAATGATATAGTTGGGTTATTTGTACTCGCAATTATTTTGTAAAGTTTATTAATGCATGTCAAACCAAATACCTTGAAAACAATTAATAGTTATTTACAATCTTCGAGTTATATACAACATCAAATAAACAAATTTATTAAAAAGAAAATATTCTAATTATTCATCAAGTTAAATGAATCAAATTTATGCCTACAATCCAAACTGGGATGTACCCGTAAAAAGCAAGAAAAAGGAGAATAAGATTTAAATACACGAGTTTTATGAAATTCTACTCTTCAAAAATTCTGAAAGTTTGAGAAGTGTGAATAAAACTATAAAAATGGGTTGTTGGGTTTAACATATCGCAGCATACGAAACAAAGTATATGAAACAAAATAATCTGTTTGGTTCAGAGTATACGAAACAGAGTATATGAATAGAGATTGTTGTTTGGTTTAGAGTATATGAACCAGAGTATATCAAACATTTTAATTTTTTTTTCTAGAATATTCAAAATAGAGTATTTGCATAATTTTTTTTTTTTCATCTTACTTATTTATTGTTAGTGGGCATGTTGAGGTAAGTCCAAACAAGTAGGGTATAAGATATACTTGAATAGTAAGAGTATAGGGTATATGGAATAAAGGCTGGTAAACAGACATACCAAAAACTGAGTATATCATATAAGGTATAAGGTAGATTAGATAGCGAACCAAACAGGCACTAACATTATAAATAGATAAGTTCTCCTAATCCAGACATGACATTGATAAGGTTAGTTTTTTTTTCTTCAGATTTTATATAATTTATCAAATCATTTAATTATTGTGGTTTTTATTTTTCACGTCAAATAAATCGTGAATAATGACTCGTCAATTCTTTTTATTACCGAATCATGTTAGCAATTCAGTAATAAAAGAAATTGCTGAGTTGCTCATATCGGACTTATTTGACGCCATCAGTGACTACACAATAATGGTTTGATAAATTATACAAAATCAAAAAGAAAAGTATATCTAAAGAAAATAAAAAGAAACTAACCTTAACAATGATTAGAAGTCGTGTGACTAGGAGAAGTTCTCTATTTATAATGTCAATTTGATTGTTTTATTCGCTCTTCTAAAACTTTTAGGATTTTCGAATAGTAGAATTTCATAAAATTCAGGTACTTAAATTTTATTATCCTTTTTGTTGCTTTTGATGTGCAGTAGCCGAGTTTGGATTGTAGGCATAAATTTGATTCATTAATTTGATGAATAGTTAGATTATTATTATTATTTTTTAAGTACAAATAGCAATTTTTTATTGTGAAAGAGGTCTATCTACATGAGTACGAAGAATACGTGCAAAAACACATATAACTATAGGTATTAGAGTAACAAAGTTATTGATATTGATACAAAATCAATTTATACCCAATCAGGAAAACTTGGCAATATCTCCTACTGAGATTATATTTTGGTACGGTAATGTCAATGGCTATGGAGATTTTAAGATTCTTAGACCCTGTCATCTCGTAAGATGAAATATAACAATGATAGACATATATCTACATGAAAAATCTATTATCATGAATAAAAATCCAAATAGAAAAACTACCACTATATCCATAAGGATAGGTGGACTTATTACAAACAAAACATAATATAAACACAAAACACACTAAATCCTAAACTATGATTATTACATATTTGGAAAACAAAAATAAAAAAAACCCAAATACATATACGAAGAATAAACACAATACCACAAATTCAAAGCCATTAAACAAACCCCACTCCAAAAGATGCTCGCCACCATTGACGTCGTCTCTGTCCCACCATCTTTGCCAAAGTTGGGCCTCACTACCCCTGCTAAGAGGGAGGAAAATCGCTAGACACCAAAACCCAAAAATTGGAGGTTATCAAAGTCCAAGTTGGCCTCCATGTGCCGTTAAAAGTTCTGAAAATCACTATCAAGAATCTCCAAGATCTACAACCTCTTGGGCTCCAATCGTATTACAACCTAGACCTCATTCTCTAATTTTTTGGCCGCCTATTTTCATGATTGGAACCCAGCCAAGAGCTTCGACAGAGGGAAAATAAGTTTATGAAGGCTTAGAGGGAGAGGTAAAAGTATTTGTTCCTATATCTTATTGTCTTTTTAATGATATAATATAATATGATATGATATATATTTGTTTATATTTACGTTAATAATTTAATATATAACTTGAATATTGTAAATAACCATTAAGTGCTTTTCAAGTAACTTGGTTGCACATGCTTTATTAAACTTTGATAATTGTGAGTAAAAATAACCCAATTACATCATTTCAAAGTCACCGTCATAAACAAGAATAAAAATTCAATCTAGCAATAATGTTGTTGACTTTATTCTTAATAGGTTCTAGATTTAAACTTTAGAGCAACTCTAATCCAAAATTTTATTTTAGTGTAATTTTTATATTAAAATAATATAATTTTCATATTTTTTTTTCATCTTTAATTTATTGTATTAAATCTTACTCTATAAAATATATTCTCTTTTTAAAAAACAAAATATTCTCTTTATTTTGTAATTTTATGTTATATTTTGTTTATTCTTATAACTCTAATGTATTTTTAATCTTAGTATTATGAAATTTATAATGTTTAAATTTTAGTTTTTATATACAAAAAATTAATTTTAGTTTATAATAAATATTAAAACAAGTAATAATAACATTAAAATAATATGATTAAAAATAAAAAAAATGATATAATAATTTTTTAAAAGGGTATTAATTAAAATAAAATAACAATTATAACAAATTTTTAAATAATTAAAAAAAAACAAAATAAAATTAACAAAATTTTAAATACAAATTAAAAATTAAATATAAAAAAGAAAAAAAAAGGGATAATGCAGCACGGTACTGTGCTAAATTAAGTACAATACTGTGCACTGCGCTATTATAGCGCAACATTTGACGTATCATTGGAGATTGGATTTTTAACTTTTGCGCTATTAATGGCGCTTTAAAGCATTGGTTGGAGATGGCTTAACATGTTAAGCCAGACCCACCATCTTTGTTCCCTTTAAGCTCGGACCCACAGCATATTTCATGGAGATATCTTAATCTAGAGATCAGTACATAATTGTTCTTAGTCATATAATCTAGAAGACTAGAACAAATTAAAAGGGCATTGTTTTGTTGATAGCACCTACAAATCTAAAACAATGTATAAGAAACAAAATGCAAACTAAAAACCATCTTTGCATCAGAATAACTTGCTTCAAATGCTATATAATTTTCAACTCCATTAAGCAAGAATCTTAAAGTTACACTAAAGCTAAGCATAATTCTTTGCATAAGAAATAGGAATTGGCATAGTACTAGTACCTGAGTAGCCTTGATAACAACACTTTTAGCCTAATACAGAGTGATACGACTAGTGAGATTTAAGCTCTCTATTAAGTACAGCCCAGGAGGAATGTAAATAAGTGTGCATCGTCTTCTATGCAGATACTTAATCCGATAAATAGAACTTTATGACATGTTAAGTCCTTATTAGGCCTGCCTTAAGGATCAGACATTCATACTAGGTGACAAATTGTCATTTCTTATTGAATCAGGGAAGTACTTTACCTATTTAGTTTCAAAATCCTTAAGGTCATGAGGTTGTCAAGGAACAAGACTTTGGTTAAGCCGAAAAGTTGCTAAGCAGTAGAGTTGAGCAATGATTGGTGCCATACCACTAATATGCATAAGCTTACAGCCAACTACACAGAAAAGTCAGGATGGCGAATTATGTAACCTACAGAATGGTGACTCCAACAACAGCAAGGGGCCGGGGTTAGTCCTCAATCTTCTTATCCTTTCTGTCTTCTTCAAGAACCCCTGAAGAATGTAAGATCGCATCTACACCTTCAGGAGACAATGGTTTTACTTCAGCATCAGAGCTTATCTCTGGTGCAGAAGATGTCCCCTCACATCCTATTCTTAATATTTCTTCAGTCAAATAAGGAAGTCTATCCCTTGCCTGAAGTAATAAAACAAAAAGGAACTTAGAGACACTATCTAAGTGATACTAAAGAAAATTAGACACAAACCTCAGGAATGTCAATTTTATTCAACACCACAATGTATGGTCGTTCTAGGTAATTGGCATTATACATTCGCAATTCCTGCAAATTATATAACCTACAATTAGCGTAATCATTGAGCACATGAGAAATAGATAGCATCATTTTTAATATTCTGTAAGCAAAAGGGCATAAAGTAACTAAACAGTAGTAAATAATCATCCTGTCACAAGACCATGTGCAAACCACCAGCATTTTGTATTAATAGGTATGGATGAAAAAATATATAAATAAAAAAATACATACATCTTTTACAGTTTTGTAGTCTTTTACAGGGTCCTCAGCCGCTGCATCAACAACATGGACCAATAGTCTAGTTCTCCTCAAGTGCCTCAAAAAATTGCGACCAAGACCCTGAGGTTTCAGATTGTAAGAAAAAAAGAACTTAAAGCTTTATTACCAGGTGAGGAAGATAACCATTACCTTCCCGAGATGAGCACCTTCTATAAGACCAGGCAAATCTGCCAATGTTGCTTCAGAAGAATACATTGCAGCCCCTAAACTGGGGTCACCATCCAGACGTCCGAGATTTGGCATTAATGTTGTGAAGGGATAATCAGCAATATCAGGTTTTGCAAGTGTGATAGCTGCCAAAAGAGTTGATTTTCCAGCATTTGGGAGACCCTAGGAAAAATAAATAAATAAATAATTTAGCATTTAAGAACATCGTAAAAACATTCTATAAGCAATCTACAAATGAGCCACTTTACCAACATATACAAGATCTAGTTAATTAAAAGGTGGAGAAAAGCTTTGCTAAGTTTTCCTTCACCATTCTCTTACTACTTTGGTTCACTGAACAAGTTAAATAAAATCTTAAGATTTTATGTGAAAGTCTCAAGAGTTGAGTCCAATTTTCAAACTCAGCTTACACAAGACAAGTGATCACAGAACTATTACACCATCAACTGGGGTTATTACCTAGACTTATTAAACAAAATAACAGAGGCCATTATGCTGGTGAGCAGAGAAACAGGTTATTTACTGTGTGCCTCATATTGTGCATTCTTGGTACAAATAACCATTTCAGTTTCACAACACTGATTAAAACATGCTATTATATGGGCACTGAAATCTGGTTATCAGTGCTTCAAAAGAAAGACAAGCCCGGGTAAAAACACATCAATTTAAACAAACATGAGAAATAAGCTTTACTTACAACTAAACCAACATCAGCAACAACTCGCAGAATCAACTCCAGACTAACTTCTTCGCCAGGTTGACCAAGAACTAGAACCTAGAATAAAACAAGAAACATGACTTTTTCAGAATAACTCAATAACTCAATCCATTGACAGGAAACACTCACTAGTTACATGATTCAACAGAAACAAGTATAGGATTAGTATGAGATGATACATCCGAAAGGGTAAGATACATAAAAAAGGGTTTTGGGCTTGCATGAGTTTCAAACCATAAAATGCCTGCCAAAAAGGAAGCAAAAGTCTCAGTTTTTACCTTGTCACTATCATCTCTCATTACATTTGTGGTCAAATTCATCATCTTTTTCTTTCCGTGCTGTGGCATTGCTAACAAGCTAATCTGCCACAAACCAAGAAAAGTCACTTGTAAATTGATATGGAATATACAGTATAATAACGAAGGATACTTGTCACTCCTGTGATATAATAAAATGAGTTGTTGAACCCATTATAATAATCAATAAAGATAGAGTAAACAACAGAATATTTAATAAACGTTTTAAATTTGCAATTTTGCATCATGTCTCACCCCTCCTTGTCCACCCCTTGCAACGAGGATTTCATCACCTGGACGAGCTAGATCGGCCAACAACTTTCCTCGCTTTCTTTTCACTGCTGTACCTGTGACATTTATGCACAATTGTCCAATTAGGCATAAGCTGATATGTATAACAAATCTTATAAAGAAAAATGAAGAATTGGAAATTATTCAAAATAACATCCTTAACTTCCAAATCTTTAAAAGCAATAGAAACAATCATCAAAAAGCTATAAAAAAACGTACACACAAACCTACAGGCACAGGAATACGTAAAGTTGGTGCTTTAAGTCCATCACGAATTTGTGAGCTCAAAACTCCCATTGCATCAACATTTCCTCCACGTTTTGCATTATATCGGCTTTTTTCATGAAATTCCAATAACGAATCTTTTCCCTCATCTGCATAAATCACTACATCTCCTCCATGGCCACCCATAGGGAGAATGACTGACCCATCAAAATCCCTTTTGAACGAGCTTTTCTTCCACTTATTCTCTTTATCTTGTTTTCTTTGCGACTTACTACTGCCTTCCTGGTTAGGCATGTTAAGGACAGCACCATGGCCTCCATCTCCAGCACGAACTGTAATGATGACCTGATCAAAATACTTGTGGGGTTCCTTAATTAGCGTGGCTGGCTTTGCCTTTGGAGAAGTAGACTCATTTGCCTTGGCCAATCGACACTTAATTGCGCAATATCCAATCTTTTCGATATTCCAAGAGTGTTTATTACGCCTATAGATAACAAGGCATGGGAATTATTACCGAAACTGGAACAAAAAAAAAATCTAAATTAAGAAGTAGAAATTTTTTTATCTAATTGTTTTTTGAAATAGCATGCAACGAAAAATCTTCACTTCATTTCAGAAAAAAAGAAAGAAATGAAAAGATTTGCAATTTTGGGAATTGTTCAAGAAATGTCAAGAAATGAAAATCCTAACCAATTCTTAGTTTTCAAGAGTGAAGATGATGAATATTTCACTGGCTGGTCGCATTCGTCAAAAGTTTAAGAAATTAGAAAGAAAGAAGAAAATTTCATTTTCTCGGCAACCAAATAGTTACCTGTTATGGAATATGACACCAGAGAAGAAGGAATTATCACGGAGAGCATTCGAAGTTGACGGGGCTAGAGAGATGAGAGACGCCATATCTCAAGTGTGAAGAGAAGCGAAACAATGGGAGGAGAGCTTCTTGATTTGGGCGGGATGTGGATTGCTATTCCAACGGACCGAGCCCATATTCGTCAAATGAAACCCTTATTTATAGGCCCAAACTATATCTCGCAGAAACAACCGGCCGATTTACATAAAATAACTCTTTTTCATTGCTTTTTAAATGAGTTGTTTTTTGGGGAACTACAAGAATGCCCCTAAAATGAGGCATCAAAACATTTATACCCTTGTTTTACATTCATTACATATGTTCCACTTTTTTACCTATTTTACCCTTCTATAAAATGACAAATTACAAAGAAATTTAGAGACTAAGATAAATAACCCTAAAT
>WUAT03394112.1:0-10220 GCA_010015005.3 Ulmus americana
AACATTCCAGAAAACATAAAAAGGTAAGCAAATTTAACACAACAACGCGCTATTAGGACTTATCACGCTCCAAAACATCGCGCGATTATTAATATCGCGTGCCAATCGCGCCATAATCGCGTCAGTATCGCACGGTTATAGCGCAGTTATCGCGCTTTGTAACCTTATAGCGCCCGCCTGTAATTTCAGAACAACCAACTCTGACCCAAAATCCACAGATCGACTTGAAAATCAACTTAAATCTTGCCCACAACAGTTATAAACTTTAAAAATAATATTTTCACATGTAAAGAAACAAAAACAATACTAATTGAAACTACATTCGTAGAAAAAATACATATATATTTAAGCTCAAACACTTACTCAAAATTTGATGGGTGTGCTTCGTTTGTTCTGATATAATTTCTTTTCTAAAACAACCCAACAATGGACGGTATGGGTAGCATAAATTGCGCCAACTTTTGTTTGTTTATTTATTTATTTATTTTTTCAATTTTGGGAATTGGCCATTTAGCTTCGATATTCAATCCGTTATTATGTTTTTTTTTTAAAAAAAAACTAATTAACTAACAGCTCATTAATTAATATTGAATAAGCTGATTACCACTTAACTATAAAAGTAATTCTCTTACTATATTATTTTTTAAGGTATTTTTTTAATGTATTTTGTGTTAAATTTGAGCCAAATAATTAAATGGCCGTGTCGGTCACAACCGACGCTATTTCTTATTACAATACGTAATACACATCGTTTTTAAATCCGCTCTAAAACTTTTTGGCATAAAATTTTCGGCATAAAATTTTCAACCCAAAGGTAAAACTTTTTTTTTTTTTTCAGTGAAGATACTGTACGGAAAAAAACCAAATAATCAAAGGGGTCTAAAAGCTTATGATGAGATTTGAAAAACCCGAAACGGATTGTGCACATGAAAATGTGGCAACGTATTAAGACCCAATAACCTGCATGTTCTGCACGTGTCAGTTGACGTGGCGTCACCGGGGATCGATCTTCGAGTCAATCGTTTTATGTAGATCTATTGTGGGGCGGTGTTGTGAACTGTGATATATTTTTCTGCTATAAATATAAGTAGTCCGATTTGTGTTATTAATTCTTCAAAGCAATTGATATTAGACACAACAAATTCTGAGCAATCATGAGATCTGCAAAGGAGAAGGCGAGCAACATAGCTAGTTCAGCCAAGGAGCATGTTGATATTTTCAAAGCCAAAGCTGAAGAAAAGGTACGTACCCTTCTTTCTTCTAACTCAAATCTAAGAACAAATAGTTTTTATTAAATAGATAAACATATATTGTAGGCGGAGAAAGCAACAGCAAGAACACACGAAGAGAAAGCAATAGCCGAAGAGCGCAGAAAAGCAAAAGAGCACGAGGCGAAGATGGAGCATCACGATGCGAAAGCCGGCCACGCCGGTCAGAAACTAGCTGGTCAACATCACCATGCTCACCCAGATTATGTTGCAACTGCCCACCCTCTCGGAGCCGGAGCTGCGGCTCCCACTTCCACTCACCCACTAGGAAACCACTTTCCACCCAATAAACATTTGTAGGCTTTTTGTTTGTACTATATAACGAATAAGGTGGATGCCATTTTTATGTACTTGTTGTATAATAATAAGACTATATATGCTTTTAGTTATATTATATAGTCTTAATAATGGCGTTAGCTGAAATAAAAGTGAAGGAAATGAAAAAGAAAGTAATGGAAAAATATCTTTATTATTATTATTTATTATTTGTTGGTTAATGGAACCTTATGTGAACAAAGAAAGTCGTCCCTTATAGAAAAATAATTTAATTCCGAATTAATTAGTTTCGACTTGTCTAAATTCTAAATAAAATTATCTTTTTTATTATTATTTTCTCATTAACTATTAAGTTTTCTTTATAAAAAAAAGCTCAATTAACTATGTGTTCTCGAAAACGAAAAAAAAAAACTATGAGGACTGTTACGATTGAAAAAAGCGCCACAAAAACTATGACTGTTGCCATAGTAATCTATGAAAAATTTATGAGTGTCCTTCTCATCACGATTCATCCAATTTTGGTGACCGTTAGATATTCATCACGATTCATCAAATTTTGGTGACTGTTGCATATAAATCCATCGATGTTCTGATTTCAAGTCTATAACGTTTTAGAAAAAATTAAAAAAATAAATAAAGTGAAGGATAAACAATGTGATTTCAAGTGGATAACATATAATTGTTTTCGAATTATTTTAGTTTATTTATTTTTTCTTCAATTACGGTAATGAAAATAGAACAAACCAAACAAAGAATCAGCTACTGTCGGCTGAATTTAGCCACAAAATTATAATATTTTTCGCATTATTTGAAATTCACCTCCCACGATTTAAGCCAATTAAGCAAGCATTAATCTAATTAAAAAAACAAAAATTTGAAACCTCTATTACCTTTCCAATCAAACAAAAACACCTAATATAAGAAAATTATTATGGTTCCAAAAACAAAACCTCCATAAACGTACTGCCTCTCCATGTAATCAATAATCACCCGCGTCTTTCCTTTTCCTTTTAAATATAAATAATAGTATGACACTAATTAATTATTCAAAATCATCCTAAGAGATCAAAGGAAGAGTTCAAAGAAGCATACAGAAACGAAAGCAA
The DNA here is from genome assembly GCA_010015005.3 of Ulmus americana. Lineage (NCBI taxonomy): Eukaryota > Viridiplantae > Streptophyta > Magnoliopsida > Rosales > Ulmaceae > Ulmus > Ulmus americana. The sequence continues at coordinate 2,651 of WUAT03394112.1, forward strand.
AGCAACAAATGAACAACTATATGCGTATTTATATTATGAGCAATCCAAATGAATTTAAATCCTTATATGAAAACAAGAGCTAATTCTACAATCAAAACATCTTCCATTGGAATCAACTACTTCCACAAAACCACCCTATAAACATCAACATATCGATACAATAGACCAAACATCATTACAGATTCATGTTAATTGCTAAACAAACAAGTTGGTAACACCAAGGCACTGTGCTACCTACCCATTGAAACCCAAAATCAGATCAAATTTGTTATGTGATGATGGTGATTATACCCACTGCAACCTTCCTTGGTGTTCTACACCGTGTTGGATTCTCCCATCCTGCAATATCATCTGTTTCTTCACTTTAGCTGGTCTTGTACTGTATTTCACTTTGAACCTTGGCAATGTCCTGCCATTGTCTGTACTTGTTGATGTTTCGGTGCTGACTTCGTCAAAGAACTCATCAGCTACATCCCCGTCTTCGTCTATCCTCAGTCGCATTGCATACCATCTTAAACCCTGGATGAATAAAGGTACACAAAAACTTTACTTAATTCCAACTCCAGCCTTTAAAGGAAGTAGATAATCACAACATTAAAACTTAGGATTTCATAGATTTTGCAAAATCTTCCCCTATTAACGTTTTTATCAAATTAATAGTTGAAAATAATGGGTCAATATGCTCCAATAATTGAATGCTGCGCCATATCATTGACACTAACTTGGTCATTAGATCCAATTTCGCCTATTAATTAGATTAAAGCATTGATGAATAAAGATTTTACAAAATTTATGAATTCCTACAATTTAAAGTTACAACTCATAATTGAGGTGGCTTTCCATGCCGAAACAAACAGAAATCAAACAAGAGGGAGATTTAATATCCCTTCCAAAAAATGCATATGGTTTTCATTTCTCAAGACAAGTGCTTCTTTTGAGAAATTGAAACAAAAGATCTAAGAATGTAAAGAAATAAAGTCGAAAGAGGGAGTAGTGATCAAGGGAATGTCAGCTCCTAATTTCGCAAAAACATTTTTTTTCTTTTTCGGCAGAGAACACCACAAATCAAATAAAGCCAAGAAAAAAATAGACAGAAGTAATAACCAAAAACATACAGACAGACAAGGAATGAGAGCAAAAATAACAGAGGAAAAACAAGCATGAAATTATGTACAGCATGAAGATTGAAAGGAGGAATAAATTCAGTAGCTGAACCACGGCCGGACAACAACAACTCCATTGACAATAAACTCTGATACTCGATGGCAAGTAGCATGTCTTTCAAGTCTTTGCCCCGTGAAATTACTTTCAGGGTGTAAAAACCACAACTAACTCCAATAGCACAAATCTATGAATGCCAAATGGTGATAAAATATGACATTTTACGAAAGTTAATGTACTCTCACAAACAATGTTTGTAAGAGAGAAATTTTAAGAAGGAAACGAAGTTCATTGCTTGTACTAATAATAGTTATAGCTTGAGGGGCAAAAAATGCTCATCTTTTGCTTGTGAAAATAGGAAAAAGCAAGCATTCAGTTAAAACGGGGTAAGCAATCTGGTAGACATGAAGCATGCTGGCTGAGTAGAAGTTCAAGGACAGTCAAAGTTAACCAGTCACTTGTTGATTCTCTTCCAGCAAAAACAGCTACACTAGTGATGCTCTAATGCATAAGGGGCAAGGAAAACTGCTGCTGCTTATGTCTTGAAGCCATAAAAACAACTGCCACCCATGAATGATGAAACTAAGACAATAATTAATCAGTAGAATGCTGGAGAGTGGACAAGCAAAGCTGGATTCTTTAATCGGTAAAAACATTTTTTTAGCACTCTCATACTATTTTGGGAAAAGAAATTCCAAAAGAGACTAACTCAGCAACAAATGAAGGAATCCTCTAAGGCTAAGAACAGGAAACACAAATAATACAGAGAATGCTGAACTCACAGGCACTATTTTACAAATGACTCATTGAAAGGAACAATACGAAGCTGCAAAGTGCAACACAAAAACCAAAAAATGAAGAAGACATCTATAGGTAATCTACACAGCAAATTGATCATCCATACAGGAATGAATCCTCCCGAGGACAACATAAAATTTTACTACAATAACTCAATAATTGATCTATCAAATCCCTAGAGGTGAACTTTTACCGTTAACAAATCTGGTTAGTCTATAATAAATGGAAATGCTTGAATCAACTTGTGGCTTTAAAGCTATTTATAATATAAGAATCGTACTCCGGATTATTATATGAATGAAGTTAAATGTATAAATTTCTTGCCGCATTTCATTTAATAAGAAGCATTTCTAACATATACATGAACTACAATCATAAGAAAGTAAACTCATATAAAAAGTGCATACAAAGCCAACCTAAAAAACACAAGAAATACATGAGAGGTATTGCCAGAAGCAAACGAAAAAAAATAAATCTAACAATAGAAAATAAAGCATAACAGTCTGTTTCCAATGCGAAATCATACATTTCCTACATTTGCTAAGGGGAACCCAGTAAAAGAACCAAAAGTTTATCAGCCAAAAAAATAGGAAACTATCACTATCAGGAATGACTAAATTTAGCAGCCAACAATTTTGATGGATATATGAAGTAAAGAGCCATAAAGCCACTGAATCTAGCCCCTCGTTATCAACCCAACTATGAGTTATGACCAGTTTCAGATTTGCTTTCCTTCATTCGTCTCGGACACTATTCGCAGGACACTAAAGTAACAACCTTTCACTTCTTACTTAACATTTTAGAACAAAACACAAAATGCTGACAAAATAGGAGTTCAAAGCCAGCTTAACAGGAAGAACTATCCAACATACATTGTTGGGAACATAAAATTTTCCCACATAAGAAGAAGGAAAAGGAAACAATGGCAAGCAACAATTTTACTCAACAACCCTATCTACAAACCAAAACAAAAAACGGTTTAATTTCAGACCCAATTGAGAACTACCAAATCATACATACAAAGCTAAAAACTGAAAAACCAACATCTGAAAATAGCTAAAAGCAATAACACTAATTGGATCCCATTAAAACCCAAATCAGAGATCGATTCAAATAAAAAATCAACACAATCCAAGGTCAAAATTGAACCAAGAAAGAAAATTATCATCATCGCAACGCAATCGAAAGAAAAGGAGAAAGCAGATAGGAACCTGGACACCGCCATCGCCGGAATCAGAAGGAGCAAGAATCGGACCGGGAAGAGGACGCTCAACGGCGACCTGGACCGGAACGGCAAAGCCTTTACGGGGAAGGCCGGTTTCCTTGAGATGAACTCGGTTGCGGGGTTGAGAAGCAGCAGTAGAATCGGCGTGGTCGTCTTCTTCTTCTTCCTTAGCTTCGTGGCCATCGTCCTTGGCAAACCCTAGAAACCCAGCTATTCTCCTCAAGAACCTCATTTCCCAATCTCGCACACAACAAGAACCAGGATCGCCGACGACAACGTCTTCAAGTCGGCGACAACTGTAACTCCTTTTCTTTTGTATTGTAAAGTTTTTTATTTTAATTGGTCTATTTTGTGCACGTGTCAGTCTATCATTACTTACTTTTTTATTTTTATTTTTATTTTTTAAACTGATTAGGTTTTTTATTTTGTAGGGAAGTATTGTTTTTAAAATAGAAAATTAAGAGCTTATTATAATATTAATTTTTTATATGTTAATTTTTTTTTTTGGATAGAACTTTTATATGTTAATTGATCGCTCTAAAATCTGAATATTAGCACTAATTTGCTAACTTATTATAGCATCGTATATTAATTATTTTTTTGATATACATCTCATTTTGCATAAATTTAGATAATTGATTTATAGTATAACTAGTTATTTTAAAATTTTAGTGATATTAATTTATAGAGGAGTGATAGTCACAAATGTGGAATTATATCTCTCAATTTATGCAAATCTCACATAGATTGTATATAGTCATAAATCTCCTTTTGTATAGATTTAGATAATTGATTTATAGTATAGGTAGTTATTTTAAAATTTTGGTGATATTAATTTATAAAAGAATGATGCGTCGGACACAATTATAGAATTACTTCTCTCAATTTATGTCAATCCCATATAATATAAATCGTATATAGAGACCCATATGAATAGGGTTATGATTTTAGAGTAACGTCACCAAATATATATATATATTGAAATTTTTAAATACTATTTTTCTTAATGGAATCATCCAATAATTGTTTTAAATTATAATCATCCAATAATTGTTACAGATCCATTTATGAAATTGCCCCTTCAATAAAGTAAGAAAAAAAAAAAACACCCAATTTATTTAATGTTCTACGTTTAATTAAAATTAATAAGTTTAATAAAAGTTGCATTTTATAAAAAAAATTGTTAAAACAAGTAAGTGGAAATTAGATTCCATAAAGTACCCCATCTTATTGAATAATTTATCTAGTTCATTGTATCCTCATAATCTATCTACTACCTTTAAAGGTTTCATAAAGAAGCTCTCTTTTTCCTTTAATCATAAAGGAGCTCCTTGTGGTGGCTTTAATTGAATAAAAGACTTGAACTTCATCCATGGTTGGACTTGTAATTGTATGATCATCCATGTTTTAATGCGGCATCAAGATCATATATTACATTGCTTGCCAAAAAATAAAATATAAAAATCGTTCAGAACATTTTCCAAACTCCATGGATATATGAAAAAAAAATGCTTAAAACTTAAAAATCAAGCTAGATCGTACTATATAATATTAATATGTATATATTATTAAATTTCCTATTGCCAATTGACTCAAAAGCAAACTATCCCAATCATTCTTCACTAACAATTGTGTCAATACAAGAAAGTTGTCGCCAGAAAAACCAAAAATGAAAGGAAATACTCACATCACCAGTTGTAAAGAAGGAGAAAGGCTAAAATTTACAACAAAATATCATATCAAAGTAAATTGCCACGAACAATCATATCAACATTACACAGCGAGCAATAAAAAATGTCCTACTCACTCCTTCGTTTTGTTAACAATTTTCTTCCCAACTCTGATTTAATATCAAGTTTGTAAAAATCTCCAAGCAAATTCATATTTTTCACTTTTTAGCACCTGATTTCGTATGAACCGGCTTTTGTAATGTAGCGGACCCACTCAACAGTGTTGTATCCACTCTTCTCCCATACCTAAAACCACACAACAAAGTTAATGACTTAAATATCCCCACATTTTTGCGAACAATAATTGTTGTTTATCAATAATTTCCATCAATTACCTTGAGAAAACGAACACGTAAGCCAGACGCGGTGAACATAGGAACCTAAAATACACAACATTTGAATGTGTTAATCATCTTCCTTGATTAGTAAAGAGATGTTATTAGAAAAAAGACAACAAAGAGTCGAGGAGATTTAAGATGGCTTTGTACAAGATACTAAAGATAGAGCAATAGATGCTAGCACACTAATTGGATAAATTACACAAATCTTTCTAGAAATTTGGCATAAGTACAGGGGTACCTTCCCGGAACTATTTACAGACCTCCTATTGACCGAGAGATCCCTGTAAATATTTTTGGTTAAGGGGAGGTCCTTGTTATAACTTGTGGTCAAAGGGATGTCTCTAAAATTATGCCAAACCTAAGGTGAGAGTAATTTACCCTAAATTATAGATATATTCACTACTAACTTGTCCTACTTTGCATGGAATGGAGCCACAACTTCCTATTCTTGTTCAATATTCAAGGTTCTTCTACTATGCAACATTAACATGCAGGAAGATATGACTTGCAATAAAAAAAAAACAAAAAACAAAAAACAAAAACAAAAATTCTAATCCAATCCATATGCATAAAAGTAGTGGAAATGATTGGCAAGATTGTTCAGGCACCTGGAACTCCATCTGAATTGGTGGCCTTGTCCATGATTTCTTTTCAGTCATCGTAGAAATCAGCTCAACTTCTGCACTCATTGTTGGCTCCGTTTGTCCAGGAAATTTTCTTATCCTGAGAAATTCCAAAAGAGTAAATACAACGAAATAATAGTATCAAAATATTAAATGGAAAATGAGAAAAAGTTCACACATGGAATGTACTACTAAAACATTGCTTGTTTGAGGTGGAAGGTGTTTTTTTCATTTTTTTTTTTGAAAGGAGGTGGAAGGTGTATTTGCCTGTTTGATGAAATATTATAGCAAACACGACACAGAAATCTATGATATTTTTATCCACTGGTTCTTCATCTAAAATCATAGCATACAGATACTACCAGACATACAACAAACTCTTATATATCAAGAACACAAACCAAAATGCAGGAAAATATAACATGTGAAGACACAATCACGTGGTTGCATATATAACATACTATTTTTTATATAATCAATATTTTCTACTTTTATCTGCGCTAATTAATTCTAATATTTTCCTTGGGACCTAACCCATTTGAGATTTAAATCACTTTCAAAGCTAAAAACGTCAAACATAATCAATAGGATCATAGTCAAACACTCACTTCCACACTAAGCAATCGATAGAAGCATTATATTTTGCTCGACCAGATGTAACTTGGAAATTTGTTTTTGCAGTTTGTTTCGGCACAGGGATTTTGATGACAACGCCAAGCGCAAACATTTTTGCACCAAAGACACTCTTCACCTGAAGATTGGTACATAAAAGTTAGTAGCAGGAATATAACCCACTTAAAACATAGTAGACATATAACATGTAATGTCACAAACCTTAACGTTTACTTCCATTCGTGTCCTACCAAGTTCCTTAATAGTAGGCAACACACGGAACGGAAGATTGACACCCTCAGTGATACGGTACCTATGGATGAATATAAACAAAAAATAGCAATAGTAATTAGTGTTATAAACTTCTTCTCAAGCATAATCATAATGTGCAGCATTGGGTAATAAACAAGCAGACATAATACTGATGCATACAAGTATTTGTGAGCTTCCATGGAAAACCCATATTAAGATCAGAGGACCATATCACACTTTATGAGAATGACACTGGTGTACGAGAAACATAAATAACAAAGAAATGAACATAACAGAGCAGCACAAGATGGAATATATGAACATAACCTTATTAATTATGTAATGTAGATGTGGTCTTAACATAAACATAAAAAATACAAGTTTCAAGATGGTCAAGAGATGTTTCATGGTAGTGATGAAGGAACACTGAGATAAATCTACAGAAGATGCGAAAAGATAAATGAAAAGGCACACCCCTACTGGCAGTTAAAGGGCCTGTTTGAGACGCGATTTAAAAAAATCATATCCTATCCTATTCTCCAAAATTCTCTAAAAATCGTTCTTTTCCCTATTCTAACCATTATCTTATTATATTCTATCATGTGGATCCCATCACCTTTTACATCATCCTACCCTATTCTATCATCTTACACACCTAAGCCCTATCACTTTTTACATCTTATACACCTATATCTTATCACCTTTTACATTATATTATTAATATTCCCACTATCTTTTACATAAAATATTATTTTTTCATATTATTTTATTATTAAACCTCAATATCTTCACCACCTTTTACATAAAATTATTTTTTAATCTTGTGGA
>WUAT03394223.1:0-10220 GCA_010015005.3 Ulmus americana
GTTTAGTTCAAAATATTCTAAACAAAACATTTGAAGCAAGATAGCTATTTGATTTAGAGTATGCTAAACAAAATTTTTGTAAAAAGTGGCGGGGTCCATGAAATTTTATAATAATAGTGTTTGGGCCAAATTTTGTATTTACTATTTTACCCCTTTTACAGGACATCTGGCATTGTGCCACGTCATTTCAAAGTAGGGTTTACCGGCGTGGCCCATCACATGAGTTCAACGTGACAACTCATTCCTAAGGCCTACCTTGGGTTCTACACTAAAAGCCCATTGGCATCTTTATACGACTTATATTCAACATTATCTATTGCCCATTTCATGGAAGGTCTTTTCATTAAGTTGGCTCACTTGTGAGCTATTCACTTTATGAGTCAGCCTAGTTCATGGGTTAACCTATTCTACGGTATACTCTGCCCCATGGGCCCAGGTTATCCTATGAATCGGGTAACACATTAAGTCTCGGGTCAGCTCATAAGTCAAGGCATCCTATCGTGTGGGTCATTCCATGGGTACAGTTAGTTCCTACTTGACCCTTGACTTCCCATATCTGACCATGTAACTTCCCATGGGAGCTACATGGCATTGAGAGCACATTATGGCCTTCAATGCTCTATTATGGCCATCAGATTATAACTCCTTATACAAAACCCAACAGTCCCCCTGAATCTGCATTATGAGACCCTTGGTCTCCTCTTTCCTATAAGTACTCAAAGGGACACAACCTTTGGGGACTTTTCTCTCTGATTCTTGATCACTTTTCTTCTCTAGTCCTCTTTCTTTCCTTTCACTCAGGCTTCTAACCTCTCAGACTCTTATCTGAGACTCTACGTCTCCAATTTCCTACTAAGAGCTCACCTGACTCTTGAATTCATCACGTACACCACTATAGTGCCAAGCCCGCCTTGCCTACTGCCACTGCCGTGCCTTAGACTCCCAGTCACAGTAACACTTTCCTTCGTTCTATATTTATCTTGATCTCTTTGCATCCTCTTGGGTCCTTTCCCATGTTCTACGAACTGACTTGACCGTCGGAGTTCCTTTGACCGGCACCCCCCGATGTCAAGGACTTCACGATCACCATCTAATTTATCTGTCTTACATGTTAAACAAGTTGCCAATGGCTCCAACATACCACAAGATATTCAATTGTAGAAATCATCTCTTACAAAACTCCTTGGCTTGCTCAACCACTCTACCCACGTTTTCTTCTACTTCATTTGCTCAATTCTCATTTCCCATAATCAAATCTTCAAATTGTGGATTTCTCCTTCATGATTCTGGTTTGGCTTGAAATGAGTAAATACTAAATTAGTTTAGATTCTAGAATTTATGAATTGGAGAAGAAGGAAGGAGGTGGTGCAGAGAGATGCAACAATGGGTTATATGAAAGAAAGAGAAAGGGAGAGAAAAGAATATTTTAATTTATTTTTTAATTTTTCTAAATCTAAGGTGAACCCAAGTGGGTCCCACGAGACATGTGGCACAACAAGATAACAACACACGGCACACACAAATGTCCTTTTGGCCAATTGATGGAAAGGATCAACATTGCAATGAAAATGAAAGGTCGATGACTAAATTTGTAATTTTTAAAGAGTTGAGACGTAATTGCAACTTCACAGCCACATGGATAGTTCAATGTGCTCATCAACGCCTGACCTTGAGATGTGGATCATCCAAGGCACATTAGCATGGCATACTTCTCCTGTTCGAACTGGGGCTTGAAACCATTGATGCTAAAAAACCTAATTCATTCTCTTATCAGTTTGAATAATTATTTATTCATTTAGAACATGCAAGTTTTATATCAAATAATAATCTCATTAACCAAAATGAGAATTCCAATGATATTGGCGTGTCTTCTGGTGTTTATGGTGCGTCTGTTGGTTATAACTAATTGTATTCCATTTTGTTTTGTTTTCTAGTTGTTGTGTTTACCACAGATCCTTTTCCCCTTGTAAGTCAATGTTTCTCTTCTTAGTTTGATTAATAGCTTATTCATTTATAATGCTTTGTATCAAACAATAACCTCACAAACCAAAATGAGAATTTCAATAATATCGGTGGGTCTTCTAGTGGTTGTGGTGGATCAGTTGGTTATAACTAATTATCATGTATTCCATTTTGTTTTGTTTAGTGAATTTTTTTGTTGACCAATACATAAATATAATTTACTATGGTTTTTGCAAATTTGATATTTTAGGTTTTTGTGGGTTGAATAGACATGTGAGTTTATAATTTTATGTTGTTTTTAGTTTTAAGGGAAGCAACATGAATAGATTTAAAATTATGAGAACCAAATAATGTTATTTAAAAAATACATGTACAAAAAAAAAATTCAAGGATATATTCATATCTTGGTCAATTAAAATTTGAAGTTAATTTTCTAACTGTAATATAATTTTGCAAGCAAGTTTACAAGTGGAGAAAATGTAAATCTATATCCTTATAATGTTTTTCTTCTTTACTAATAGAGAAATGAGAATGATGCCAGTCAAAAAACAATGAAGAAATAACTTTGTTGTACTTTGGTTCCAATAAAAAGAAAAAACATTAAGAGAAAAAATGATTATTTTGTTTTATTAGCTAGATTTTGATTGAATTGTGTTTGATTGTAATCCTATCTCTTTGGATTTGACATATTTTGAATCACAAGATGCGAGATTGAATAAGATAATAAAGATAGAGTAATAACATCATCTAATCTAACCAATATTATGCTATCAAACTAAGTTGTATATTTTTCTATGATCAATCTTTTTAGGCTATAATTGCACGAAGATAAGGTGGTAACGACTAAATTTCATGTAGCTAAGGTTGATCACATGCTTAAATCTTGGGTATGTGAGCCACTACTTTTTGTCACTTAATTTCTATTTTTCCTTCAAGATTTTATTCTTTTTTTGACATTGTTGAGTTCATTCATTAGTTTATTCTTTTCTAACTATAACTCATTTGTTTAGAGAAGAAGAATATAAATGTGAATATGCAGTGAACAAACAATAAAAATCTTTATTTGATAATCTTCTACGATCAAGTTACAAAATTGCTCTCAAATCTATACTTAGAATCTCATAATTTTGAACAATTCCTAAACTTATGATGAACTACAAAAGTAAGAGAATTAAGGAGAGATAAAGTTCCTTAATTCTTTGTAGTCCTCTCAAAGAGTTCTCCGAAAAGTTCAAAATAAATAAATCTAAAGTGGTTCCAGCTATTTATAGAGAACTCTAATGACATCACCACTTTATCCACCGCCTTAGGTCCTTCGTCAAACCATTCTTGAGAAGATTCTCTTGCTTGACCATCTTCTGGAGGAATCCTTTGGTATACTACCCTCCAAAGCAATCCCTTGGTGAACCATTCCTTTGGAGAGATCCTTCGGTGAGCTAACCTTTAGAACTATACTTTCGTAATTCCCCTCTTCTTGAATAATTCCAAAACTGCCCTATTGTATCCTTCTTGACTTTGACCATTAATTCTACAATTGTCAACTGTCACATGGACATGTCTAATTTTAGCCAACCAATTACCCCTTTTATTTGCAATTTACGAAATAAAATTGGAAATAAAACACTTCTCATTCAAAAATTCTAACTCTTAACATTCCAACGGTCTTCTGAACTCAAGTGAAGGTATTCCAATAGTCCTTTGTTCCCAAGTGATGGTTGTCACTTCATTAATCACGCCTCCCCTTGACACACTTTTTCTATTTCTCTGCACACTTCTTGAGGCCTCTTATGACTTCCCCAATTTGATTCTTCTTCCCCATTTCTCATCTAGCTCACATTTTTTGAAACCCTAAATTCAAAAGTTCCCACCTTCAATTCTTCATTTGTCTTCTACAATGGCAATTCTTCTAGTAAAACCACTACTACCATCCATAACATTCTTCAAAGTGAGGTCAAAATCAGCCTCGAAATCACTAAAATCATACGAGAAACTGAAATTCCCTTTGACTACACCCTGGATGTCCTTTTTTAGAAGTACTAGGGCTAGGAAGAAAATCATCAAATTCCTCCCCCAAACAACCTAGTTATTCACCTCAAAAACATTAGATTCTCACTGCACCCACTCTACCATTACCTATTTTCCATATACGACCTCCATATCTTTCAAATTCTTCCAAATGGCCTTCGATTCGTTACAGTTTTCATTCTTTTGCGAATAATTTGAAACCTCCTCCTCTCTCTCAAAGATTTCATGTACTATCTCCATAGAGGAAAGTCTGGGAAAGAAAAGAGACTTCAGAGTTATTATTTTTCTCCCATAGGAGGATGGGTCGATTCAGTGGCTAGGCATCTAAGGATCTAGAACCGAAACATCTCTTCCATCTCATCAGAAACTGGCAGTCTCTAGTTGTCAACTGCGACATCTTCTCAATCCATCGTGGCTTTAGCATGGGTAATTTTTTGAATCATTTTTCCTAATATTCCCCCTACCACTAGCTACATTTAGTGTATCTTATTGTTCTTTGTATTTAAGTCCTGGAGGATCATAGCTTTACCATCCCTGCACTCCCTTACTACCTGAAAGCAGAGTCAACTATTTGAGAACACTACACCAAAATCGAAAAAAATACTATAGTTTTATTTTTTTAGAAAAACTACCGTTTGAAAACGCATTGTAGTAAATGGTTACCACTATAGTTTTAATTGAGAATCATTGTTCGTCAAAAGTAAACCTCAACGGTTTTAGAAAAATTGTAGTCATAAATTATTTTCAACTACAATTTTAAAACAATAGTTATAAGGGTATATATTTTTACTACAGTTTTAGTTAAAATTGTTGTCCTAAAGTCAAATATTAAAATTGTAGATTGTTGTTTTATAAAACAGTAGTTAAACACTCTAATAGTTTGGTGCTAACATTCCCTTATTTTTCATGGTATTTCACTACTGTTTTTGTGATTTTAAAACAGTAGTTAAGATTTTAATGAATTAAAAAAAATTTAAAGGAAATACAAAGGGACAAATAGAAGCCACATAAACACTTATAACATTTTCATAAGTGTCATTTACTACACTTTTAAAACAAAGACTTCAATACACTATAGTCTTTTTCTGGTTTTGGCATAGTGGAAACTTTGCAGTGAAGGACAAGATATTTGGGCTTCATATCTCCAGGTTGATTAATCACATCACCCTTAGCATCCTCACCTGGTGCTCTGTATTTTTTTATTTTTTATTTTTTGTCTCAAACTGTGTTGAGAATCCCTTTCCCTACATGGAGGATAGTATGAGGTTGATGAAGCAGTTTTTGTAGGTTGAAAGATCCCTTCGAAAGATTTCTACTCTTCACAGGGGATTGAAGGCTGCTACCTCAAATGAACTATCTAGACCTTTCAGTCTTCTAGGAATTCTAGAGGATAAGGAGCTTGAGGAGACAAACAAGATTATTGGCGACTTACAGTTGCCTTCTTCCACCTTGCCTCTTTTTATGACGACTTAGAGGTGGAGATTACATTGGGAGAAGATCTTGCGGTAGTCCCTCTCTAGAAGAAATTGAAAAAGGATTTGGTGGTTGTGATCTCTGACTCTCCTCTGAAGAAAATTGTTTCTTCAAAGAAGAGGAGTAGGAACTTGTTATACCTTATGAACCTTGCTAATAGCTCTTCAAGAAATCCAAAGTCCCCAAAAGTCCTCCGACACTCCAAAGGATTCTTCCTCTGTGCCCATCACAAGTATCCCTCCAAAGAAGAAATTAAAATCTTTCATACCTTCTCTTGGTAATCCTATTTCTAGGGATGTCCTTATAGTAGAATCAATTTCTTTCGCTTATCCTTTGGATTTTCTAGATTCTTCAGAGAATCTTTAGGTTTTTGTTAGAGGATTGAAGCCATTTCTCAATCCTCCACAAAAATTTAGTGGAGAACCTTCAGTAATTTTCAATCCCCCTTCAATTTTTTCACCTCCTTCTTTATCACTAAATTCTTCACATATTTCTTTTTCTTTTTCTTCTTTTTAGAAAGAGAAAGCTCATCCCCTGCTCCCAAAGGAATGCTCTTTCTCAACCCAAGGCCGAAGGAACCAGCAGCAAACTTCAGACCTTAGGCTCTGTGTCTTCCTCCTGAAGTGCCACAACAAACCTCCAAAAGGATTCTCGGGAAAAGGAACTTAACATGGCGAAGCATATCTAGTGGCTCATGTAGGTGAAGGATTCTTTGGTTGTTAAACTCTCTTAGGAAAAAATTTTGGTTAGCGCCTTCACGGCCAAAACTAATAATGTTGCTCGAAGGGATAGTGAGTCTACTGTGAAGGTTAAATCCCTTCAGGATAAATTGGGTCTGCTGGTAGAGGAGAACAAGATGTCTATCGAAGGAAGAGTTCAATATGAGAAAAGCCTCTCCAAGTTTAAGAAGGTTTAAATTTTTCTCTTGTTTTTTATTTATTTATTTAAAAAATCTATACTTTGGGATGTTCTGATTTTACTTCATCATTTTCTTTCTTTTAGAATGTTGCAGAAGAGATGGCTATGTTGGAGAAGAGGATCTCTGAGCTTCAATCTTAGGTTTCAAGGGCTATTAAAGAAAGAATAAATCCGTGGAGGATGTTATCTCTCGAGAAACAGACCAAAACACCTTTGTCTTGACTCAAAGCCAAGCCAAGTTCACCTAAGTGGGTGTGGTGAATAGTTGTACGGCTTTCAAACTTGGATGGAATTAAGCACTAATTAATCCCTCACTCCACCTTGTTGCTAGCCCCGATGCTTTTGATGTTGACGATATGGTGGAAACCAACATTTATGATGAGAATCATTACATTGAAAAAGAACATTTGAAGGTTGATTTTACAAAGTAGCTTGATTCGTCTGGTGAAGATGAATCATCTAAAGAAGAGGAAGAAGGTCATGCTTCAGAGTCAGAGTCAAAAGCTCCTCTGGAGGGTTTCTTGTCCAAACAAGCCCCATCTGAAGCTTCAGGACCTAAGATTCCTGATCTCAGAGGAATCCCAAAAGCATATTCCAATCCTTTGGCCTCTGGAACCTTCGATGACCTGATTGGTATAGACTTCTCCCACCCTTAGATTTATTCTACGAATGTTCTGTTCTTGGGCTTCCTTAATCAAAACACTCTGCAATCAAAAATTTACTCAGTAGATCAATCTTCCGCCACTACGCCCATCCCTCAAGTTCAACTCGTAGAAGGTCTTACAAATGCTTCTGACATAGGGAATCCAAGTCTCTAGACTTTTTTTTTTTTTTTTTTGTAAAAAAATTTCCAACCCTTATAACTTTGTTTTTGAATCAATAAAATTTAAATTTCTGAGTCTTTATTAAGTTTCTTATTCTTCCCTTTTCTTTTTTTAGTTTGACCATGCTTTCGCTGGATTAAACTTTTTTGACCGCACCATTCATAGGTATGATTTGGATTGAGTCCCTTTACCAAGATATTTTCCCTTTGAAATACCGAAGGTAAGGAGTTCCCCCTAGCTTCAACTATCTTTGCCCAAAGATCAAAGTCTCATCTCCAGGATACAAAAATCCTCCCAAATCGCAGGGTATCTCTAATCAATATGTAGAAGCTAGTGGTTTTCCGAAGGATTGGGCATAAGAACTTAATGGGCTCAGACATACATCGCTATGCTTACTTTCACCCTTCAACAACTGTAATTTGGTCTTTCGACAATTACGTTGATCCTTCGCCAATTCAGTTTGTTTTAGCTGAATGGCTTCACTTTGTCAACCTCACTCCTGCTATTGATACTTAGTGCTTCCCCCCAGGCAATATCATGCATGGATTTTCCAACCTTCTTCATGTTAATGGTAAAGCCTCAGCCTGAAGCTCAGCTTTCATCTTTCCATTCCCAATACTATTGAGAAGATGGGTCCAATTATCCGGAAGGCTTTGATTCTTCAACATGGTTGGCTCATATATTGAGTCCCAAGGAAGAAGAAGAGATCAATTTTTCTTATCCTTGACGTCTCCAACACGAGATGAAAATGCTAACTGAAGTTGATAAAGAATTCTTTCGGAGGGAAATCACTTTTCGGGATGTCCACATACGCTAGGAAATTCAGGATCAACACAAAGATCACGAGACATTGTCTTCAGAGGAAAATAATTCTCGTGTAATCAATAAATTTTTGATGTAATACACTATGAGAAATTTTAATAAATTTGGATTATCCTTTACCATGCTTGTCTTTTTTCTTTTTTCTTTTTTGAAGACGTCCAACCAAAAGAGTGTCACATGATTATTAATTTCTCGGTATTTACTTTTCGAAACATATAATTTTAATTTGAAAAAGGACCGTGAGGTCAACAAATTTTCAAATTCTTCCTTTGCTTTATTTCTTAAGCATATTTGAAAAAGGCCTATGAGGTCACCAAATTTTTAAATTTTATTTTATGCTTACTATCCGAAACATGAAACTTCTTTTTTTTAAATAAAAAAAAAAGGACCATGAGGTCACAAAATTTTCAAACTTATCTTTTGCTTACTATCTGAGGCATATGAAAGAGGACCGCAAGGTCACCAAATTTTCAAATTTTATTTTATGCAACCTATCTAAAGCATAAAATTTCTTTTGTTCGAAAAAAGACCACGAGGTCACCAAATTTTCAAATTTCATCTTATGCTTACTATCTGAAGCATAAAACTTTTTTGGTTTGAAAAAGGACTGTGAGGTCACCAAATTTTCAAATTTCATCTTATGCTTACTATTCGAAACATAAAACTTTTTTTGTTTGAAAAAGGACCGCAAGGTCACCAAATTTTCAAAATTTTCTTTTTTCTTGACCAATTGAACCAAAACATTTAGCTTTATTAATTCAATAATTTTTTACATAAGGGTCGAGATTTTCAATTAAAGAATCCTCAATTGCTGCCTCATTAAAAACCTAATCTGGAAAACTCATCTGGGACAAAACCAAATCAAGGAAAAAGAGTACAGCCCCCCTTTTTTCTTTACAAGGTCTTTCTCTTTTAAAGAAAATATTTCTTGAGGTACATTGCATTCTACATTCGAGGCACTATTATCAACATTGGTGAGCTTGTATGTTCCTTTCCCTTGGACTTCTCTTATCTCAAAAAGTCCTTCCCATTGCTCCCCAAACTTTCCCTTTTTAACTATCTCTGGAATCCTCTAGAGTACCCAATCTCCCTTCACAAACATCCGGATGTTCATTTTCTAATCATAAAATACGCGGGCCTTGTACTGCTAAGCTACTCTCCTGATTTGTGCACATTCCCTTACTTTTTCTAACAAATCTAGATTCCTAGCTTGCCTTTGATTTCCCTTGATATCCTCTGCCACCAATGTTGTCAAAGTTGGCAATTCTGCTTTGGTTAGAAGGAATGCTTATGTCCCAAACACTAGAGCGAATAGAGATTCATCAATAGGCCTTTTCTTGGTGGTTTTCACAGCCCATAATACCTTCGACAATACTTCCAACCATCCCCATTTTTTCTCTTCTAGATTCTTCTAATATTGCCTACAATTAGCTTATTTTTCACTTCTACCATCCCATTGGCATAAGGGTGGTACACCGAAGAATAATTCACTCTTATCCCATAAATTTTAAAAAAGCTTTCCACCTTCAAGTTGTTGAACTGCATTCCATTATCCATTGTCAACGACTTTGGTAGCTTAAACCGACATATTATGTATTTCCAAATGAAATTAATAACATCGTTGGTTGCTAACATTAGAATAAGCCCCAGCCTCTACTCATTTGGTGAAATAATTTGTTGCCAATAATAGAAAGCACTTTTCACTCTTTGTTGTAGGAAGCTTTCCGATAATCCAACCCACATCTTGCGAAGAGCCAAGAGTTTACTATTGAATGGTGTGGATTAGAATGTTGATGAATGAGAGGCGCATGCTTCTGGAATTTCTCGCATTTCTTCGCATAGTCTTGGGTATCCTACATCATATGCAAGGATTAAAATATTGCAAATAATAGAAATATCCCAAGTATGATTTTACGGATATATTGATGGAAATATCGATATCGATATCGCAAAAAAAAATGAAAAAATGATGGATATTGACTTAAAAAATTGGAAATTTGTAATGAAATTTTGAGACATGCTAAACAAACATTGTTTCATTGATTGAACATTATTTTGTAACAAAAATATTCTATATATTATATAATAAATTTAAATATGTAGATATGCTGTATATTATAATATTTATAGTACTTTAAAAATTTTATAGTAGAACTTATGATGTATTATTTGTATGGAATTATTGATATTTGAAAA
>WUAT03394334.1:0-10219 GCA_010015005.3 Ulmus americana
TCTTAAACCTGAATACGCACTTACAACTATTAGTCACCGGTTTCCGGTATGACTTTTCATACAATGAGATTAACGACACAAACGTCGTTATTCTAGGAGTTTAGAATCACATCTAAAATCTCCGCTTAAAACATTAAAACTCGTATTAAACATAAATTCTGTTACAATTCGGAATTCCGGTCGATTTGAACAAAATTCAATTCAACACATTTAAAACATTTAAAATCAGGTTTGAACACCCTAAAACAGTGGTTTTACCGAAAAACCCCAATTTCCACAAAAATTACGAAATTGCCCCTTTAAAAGCCCATTTTGGACAGTTCGCAGGGCGATTTTGTAAAATTTTCCATAAATTCATTTTAAACCTTTTTGGATCCAAAACAATGGTAAAACGTCTCTAAAAAATTGAATTAAATCCTGTAAAAATTTCATGAGCAGAACCGGATTCTAACTTAGTGAACTGGACCACAACAGAGAGACCAAAACAGAGTCCCCTGTTTCACAGGCAGATTCTAACACTTACAATTTTTGGGTTCAAAACCCTAAAAATAATCATCCAAAAATCCAGAAAAACATTCCAGCATAAACTTCAACCTGTTAGGAGATCCTATGAAAAATAATCACCTTGTTTTATTACCGGAAGCCCTCAAAACAAAATCCCAAAGTTTGTTGCTCAAGATCAGACTCCCTGTGAATAGCCTCCACTTTGGGACCTATAACTCTGAAACCACATAGAATCATTAGCTAAAATGTTAGGAAAACAAACTAGACATCTAGGGCTTTCCAAAAAGCTATCAAATACTTGATGTGGAGATCTACAACTCCCAAACTCGTTTAAAACATTTCGGGTACAAAAACTGTGTTCAAATCCGAGATGAACACCAATTTTAAAACCTCAAAAGCTCTAACCTTTTTCATGAAATAAATTAGGGAATCAACATATTTGATATCCCAACACATAAAAATAAAATATTGAAGCATAATATCTGAAGAAATCACCTTCCAAAATGTTAAGAACCTTGGTGTTTCTCTTGGTGGTTCCCTCGGCAAGCACAAGAACAAAGGAGATTTCCAACTTTCCTTCACCTTCTCACTCTTCTTTCTCTCTCTTCTTTCTTCCTTTCTCTTATTTTCCTTGTCTCCTACGACCCCAGAGGGTTATCCCATCATAAACCCCTTTGTTTGGTCAACAAAAGAGGCAAAAGGTGGCCTAAACGTGCCACCTCCTCAATTGAACCGACTTGCCCCTTTTTATTTTTGCCTATCTGCCTCCTTGCGGGCGCCCGGACCCTTTCTACTGGCCGACCGGTAGGTCAAAAATACTGGATCCGCAAGTGGGTCATTACTATTCTAATTTTTCTCTATTTCCAAAATTTACCCCAATCTTTTCTTATTTCACACTTAGAAATTATGTCCAATAATTTCTTATTTTAATCCTCAAATTGTGAAATTCCAAAACATTGTATAAAATGTAATATTAATATTAACATTATATTTCACTTAATTCACCAACATTTTACCTAAATTATCTCAAATTGAAATTTAAGATTTCCATATTATTTTCCCATCATATAATTTCGTATCATTATTGCCATAAGCATAATCGGCATTAATAATTAATTTCGAAACTTATTCACTTAATTTTTCGAAATTATAAACTTCATACGAAATTTCTCCTTAATTACTGTAGATCAATTGATAATTAATTATAGTAGAGGAAAATTAGCAACGTTAATTTTCTCGGGTCTTACAGCCAAGGCAGCTGAACGATACGAAAAGGCACTAAATGTTGTCGTTAGGAGTTGTATCCCAGAAAGGCGAATGGACTTCAGTGAGTATGGCGTACCAGCAATTGTTGGTTACATTGAAAAAAGAAGCTGGGATAATTTCGTAAAAGAACCTCTGGCTACCATGGACAGTGTAGTAAGAGAATTCTACACAAATGCATTCGAGCAAAAAAACGATAAGACCACAGTAAGGGGGAGGACAGTGAAGTTTGACCCGTCAACCATAAATAATTTTTATGGGCTTCCTGAGGTGGATGATAGTGCCTACAGGGCATTAGAAGAGGAAGCTGATTACAAAAAAGTGAAGTCAATGTTGACAAAGCCAGGCTCAGGTGTGAAGTGGAGGAAGCACAATGGTGAGTATCAGTCATTTCCTAGTAAATACCTTACTGACAGATTTAGAGTATGGCACTACTTTGTGCTTGCTAGATTGATGCCAAGCACACATGTAAGTGGCGTCTCTAAAGATCGGGCTATGTTACTTTATACCATGTTAAACACTATGCAGCTGAATGTCAGTTCCATCATTTACTCCTCCATACTCCATTGCACAAAGCTTGCAAATGTTGGGTTCTCTTTCCCTTCACTGATTACGGCTCTGTGCGCTAGTTAGGGTATGCGTTATGAAAGCGGAGAGAAGTTGATCCAACTCAAACCTGTCTTGAGCACCCACTTCTATCTCTCGCTAACTAGTGGGAAGCAGAATGCCGAATCACATAGAGACCAGGCGCCTACTGCTCTCCCTTCTTCCTCAACTTCACATCGAACGACAATGGAGGAGAGGATGGGAAAAGTAGAAGAATCAGTGTTTGACATTAGGCAAACCTTGGACAATCAGTGGCGGTATATGAGGCAACAACAAGTTTGGTTTGGGCAGCAAGTAGCGTACCAATCGGCATATCTTGAGTGCATAGGACAAATGTCCCATATGCAGGTATCAAGCTTGGGTACAGACATGACACAATTCCTGCCGTTTCCTACATATCCAGGTTTCGAGTTTGCATACTCTAGTGGTGGTCCGACTGAGGAAAACGATGGCGGGGATGAGGAGATGAATGAGTAGGTGCCGTAAAGATTGAGATTCTATAATGTAATGCCTAGTAATTATTATTATTATTTTCTTCTTATTGTTAATGTTGGAACAGTATGGAATTTGTGTTATTTTGGTGATGAATATTGTAAAAATATGAGTACATGCAAAATGTATGAGTAACAAATTTTGGTGGAAATTTGTTCTGTTATTTCAAATGTAATGCCAGCACTAGAGTTTTTTTAAAACAGGGCGTGTAATATTTTTTTTTGTTTTGGAAAGACGGTTTTATGTGCTCCTTTATTTTAGCTGTGTAGTTAGTCAACTGTAGTACATAGCGTCTTCATCAACCCAAATATTTCTGCATTAAAAACTACCTTTTTAGCATTAGAATATAACAATTCTTCATAAGATTAGTATCCACAAATTGGAAAACTTGAAAAATATTTAAAATATATGAAAATGGACACGTTGATCCATATTGTAATGCCGTTGTCAATTTTTCCTTCAATTTGTCACAGGGGAAAATTGCTTAGGGCAGGACCACCGGTGCCGCGGCAAGAAGTTAGACGTGCCACGGCACGGCTATTGCTGAGGAAATGTTGTAAAGGGTAGGGAGGGATGGACCGCGACATGGAATAAGACGTGCCATGGCCCATGTACAATTTAGCTCCTTCAATCGAGCAGGTAGCGCCGGGACGCGGCATGGTATTTGGCGTGCCACGGCTCTGATAATGTGAGTCAGTTTTCGAAAGGGCAAGAACGCATGGGTCAAGGCATGGAATCAAACATGCCGCGGCCCGTGTAAATGTTAGCTTAATCCTACGGTCAGGAAGGACCGCGCCATGGCATGGAAATAAATGGGCCGCAGCGCGGTCCTTGCTGACAGATTGTTTGTACCCCAACACATTCCAAAAATTATGCCCTGTGTAAATGTTTTACAAAAAATGCTCTAACAAATTTTTTAAATGAACATACATGGATATAAACAACTGTTAAGTACAAAACACAATGGGATTCGAATCAGTCAACTCTTATAATGATTTTATAAACAATGTTATTACATAAAATTATCATTAAAATGTATGAATAAATGAACAAATGAATGAACAATGTTATTACACATGATCATTAAAATTACTATGTGTCAACAAATGTTAAATATGAAAGTCATAATGTCGGCTACAAATCAACTTACTAAATTCGGAACACCTTGCGACGAAGGATAGGTCGAGTATGTTGCGAAACTCTCTCTAGTAGGATGCAAGGCAATGGGATTTTGACAAATGGACCGATTGTGCCTGCTCTCTCTACATCAACTACACTTTGCCTATGTAGGTTCCTCACCAACAGATGGAATCCTGCGTTTCTTTCTTCTGCCTATTGCTGTTTGAACATCGAGTGGCATAAGCTTAAAAGCTGAGATGTTTTTCAGTAGAGACCATTGGGTGATATGAGGCAGGGGGTGTACAAAACCTTTGTACGACTCGTACCAATAATATTTTGAATAGAAGGGAGAACAAATGTCGTACGCCTTGTACGCACTCCTCCTTGCAACAACCAAAGCATGTTCGCAAGGAAGTTGGTCCAACTAAAACTTGCGACAACCACATGTCCAAAGGGCCATATCGACACAGAAGTTCCAATCACCATCAATAACATCAAAGTTGTACTGATTGGCATATTGTATATGAAATATTAAAAGAGTAAAATTACTTTATGTTTGCATGATTCGATAACAAAAATTTGCTAAGGTTAGGAAAATATCTATATAACTTACGTCCATGACTTGCGCTTGGTCTCGTCTTCTCTCTAACTTCTTCTCCACATATGTTGACATCTTACTTGTACAGTCTTGTGCTTTGTTGCAGCGTTCATAAAACCACTTATGGCACAACAACCAAATCTCGTTAACGAAAGCGGTAATGGGGAGCTCCCTAACCTTCACCAAAACAGCATTCATTGATTCAAAAATGTTAGTTGTCATTATATTGTACCTCTGACTTGGTGAATGCGTGCACGTCCACCTATCTAGTCCAACTTCCTCCAAATACTTCTTCGCTCCGGGTACGGCAAAACATAGGCTGTAGAATAAGACATTAAATTCGTCCACGCTGTATACCTTCGTTGTCTGGTAGTAGTGTTCTTCGAGCTCTTTCATTTTGCTCTTGAACTTGGCCTTCAAATTGTTCAACAAGTGATATATGCATAGCCCATGGAATGCATTTGGGAATACCTCCTTAACCGCTATGTTGATGCTACAATGACGGTCAGAGACAATGACGTGATCGGGTCTTTCACCGAAATTCTCCTTCAATCTTCGAAGAAACCAAGTCCACGAAGCATCGTTCTCCGAATCACCAATACCAAAAGCCAAGGGGGATATTTGTTGGTTGGCGTCGTGACATACCGTTATGAATAGTACACCCCGGTATTTACCCTTCAAGCGAGTTACATCGATACTAACAACGGGGCGACAGTAGTTAAAGCCTTGGATGGAAGCATCAAATGCAATGAACAAGTACATAAACCTATTCTCATTTCCGGTTTCCAAGTTCACCACTGTACCGGGGTTTGTTTCTCACAACATGTGCAAGTAACCAGGAAGTATTCCGTATGATTGCTCTGGGGTACCCAATCTTAAATTCTCATAAGCATATTCTCGTCCCCTCTAGGCAACAATGTAGCTGATATCAACCCCAAATTTTCTCCGTATGTTGTCCATCACATCCTTTAGCCTGAACACCCTTCCTGGGTTGATTAATCTTTGCTTGACACATTTGCTGATAACCCAACTATTTGCTCGCCTATGCCGTACATTCTTGAAGTTTGTCAGACATGTATGCTTATTAACAAATTTGGTCACCATCCAATTCCCACTATCTGCCAACCTTTTAGCTCTTACCCTCCATAGACAAGTCATGTCCAAGCAACGAACAACAATGAAATGAGTGTTGGACTTAAAAATCTTGAAGTTGAACTTCTCACGCATCGAAATCAATGACAAACTGGTATTTAAAACTTTTTTAGATTTAAATATTTGGAACTCCTCTATTGTTTCTGATAAGCGGCTTGGTCCGCAAACCCCGTCAGACCTACTTTTTTGGTCCCCACAACCATCATCATTACCATAACCGATAGAAATACCACCCCCAATTGACGGCACGTTTGTGTAAGGTTGAAAAGGAGGAAGCACTTGAGATGCATTATGACTTGCTCCCACGTTTGCTTCGCCTGTAGTTTGTGACACTCCGGGAATGTCAAGATTACCAAACTGATTCGAAAATAAATTACTGCCCACCGCATCGTCTTCCCTTCAAAAAGCTGTACCCTCAAGTATGGACTCCAGCTCCACTACATTTGTGCCATTCGGGTTGGGAGATTCTTTCCTCGGATTAGAAGGATCATTACTCCCTTCAGTTGATCTAAAACATTCATCCTCAATGGTAACCAATAACGAATGCCTCAATGAATCTTGACGAGAAAAGCTAATGAAAACCCTTACTGTCCTATCATCGATGACGTTGTAAATAGCTTTAGCAGGATTTCCAGTTTGAAAGCTGAGATGTATCTTTGAACAACTTTCGTCAACTTTTAATAATTCTACTACCATCTATTTCAAACCGTTGTAATCAACATCATTGTTGAGGAGTAAGATTTCAGTATCACCCCCCACATATGTAGATGACGCCTCAAACTTCCCTCCAAAACGAATCCAAGTAATAACTTCGGCCATTCCTACCAAAAAAAAGTTCAACATGGTAACATTTCAATTAGTTATATCATTCTCAAAATCTATAACGTCGAAAATCATATCCAAAAAAATATAACAATCTAAAAATCATTACATAAAAAAAAATTGCGTTTAAACAGCATTGTCAAAGTAATAAGGGCAAATACATACAAAATCATCCTAGAAAACAATAGAAATAAAATCCAATTTACATTTCATATAACCTTCGCATGTCTAAACACCTAAATTCATACTCAAATATATATCATTCTAAAAATCAACAAATCCCTGAATACCAACCAAAAAAAATCCACAAATGTGTGCCCCAATGCTTAGCGTCTCGATGCAAGTTAACAGTTCTCACTAATGGTAATTGGAAAGGAGAAAAAAAAAAGTTTGGGAAGTTACAATTACAATGCTATTGAGAACAATTGTCATGAATTGGAAACTCGATGTTTCTTTTTTCAATTACTTCCCTCGTTTATTTCCATCCACAGTTTTCACGGATGGTCCGTCGCATCTGCGACCCGATTGTAGCATACTAGGTTAAGTACACCACAATGCTCTTGCTAAACCTTTCTTTTGCAGGAAATTAACGTACCGTGAATCTTGCACATGATCACTTGTCATATTTTATCACATATGATCCCTCCGTCCGCTCCTTCCTTGGTCTCCAAAGACATGATTGTTCAACGTGCAAAACTGATCATTAGCTTTATGATACTTCAATTGCTTATTACAATTTTTCATTTCGAACAGTAAAAGAGGGATCCGATTCCGGGATAGTTCGTTAACTATCAAACATCACAAGTGTTCCTAGGTTAAAATAAAGTTCTAATCACATGGGGCAAACCACGTTCAGTCTTTCATTTTAACCCGAGAACAGTTACGATGCCTGATAGTTAACAAACAATGCCGGACTTGGATCCCCCATTTGCTATTTGAATTCACAAATTGCATTCGGCATTTGAAGAAACATAAAGCTTGTGATCAGTTTTGCATGTTGAACAACCAAGTCCTTGGAGACCAAGAAAGGGGCTGACGAAAGGATCATATGTGATAAAGTAAGACAAAATATCTTGTCCAACAACCAAGCTCAGTTACTTCCCACAATCGAAATGCTTAGCAAGAGCTATGTCGCATACCATTCCCATCAATGAAAATTACACCAAAAATCATGCAATCAAATAAACGAGAGGAAGTCACGCTTTCAAAAGCACCGAATGTAATTCTTGAGAATTGATTGTAACTTATCCTGCTTGTGTTTTAAACCATAATACTATATAGAAACAACGTGGTACAAAACCGGAGAAGGTTAAACAAATTATAAAAATGTTAAGATAACTTCTATGGGTGAGGCATTGAAGTTCAATGTATGAGCCATAGAAATTCTATGGCACACCCATCAAACTTCTATGGGTAACCCTTATAACTTCTATGGGTAACCCGTAGAACTTCTATGGGTAACCCATAGAACTTCCATGGCTCGCCCATAGAACTTCCATGGCTCGCCCATAGAACTTCTATGGCTTACCCATAGAACTACTGTGACTCAACCATATAACTTAATCAAAACAGGTTACCAATCCAGAAACAAACAATGTAATTTTCTTCTATAGCAACACTAGTATTACCATGCAAACTCTAACAATATTTATTCAAATGAACAAAATGTCATCCACAATTCGAAAACCGAGGAATATGCAAACCCAAACTGAATAAGCAAAGCCAAACATAATTATTTGTCTACTTTTCAATATACCAAAATGATAGAGCTTATATGGCCAACAAAATATAACTTATATGGCACACCCATATAACTTCTATGTGTTGGCCATATAAATCATTGAACTCAAATGCTCCCTTGGTTTGTATGTCTCTCTGTTCCCCAGGTTGTTCAAACGGTACATACATAGAGGAAAAGTAGTAAGCCATGTATACGTTACGTTCTCAACAAGGTAACACACAAATCTCAGCTTTCCTAACCTCAACCATCTCAATCTAATAAGATTGAATTCACATTCTTAGTCTTTGTAGGTTGTAACACATCATTTGAACCAAGAAAAAAACAACATACCTTCAAAATCCTTGAAAGAAATGTTGTCCCAGTTAATGCCACAACTTCAGCAGATCTGAGGCAGGGAACAAAATAAATAAATAATGTCATTAACTCTCATTCTTCCTAAAAACTAAAATCTAATACTCCAGAAAAATCAATGAATTGCGTATAATCAACATTTTTTAACAAATAAAACAACTAAATATTGAAGGAAGGAAGAAGAAATACCAAAATAAGGGGAGAAAATGAGTTTGGAATCTTTGGGTTTTGTTGGCTGCCTCAGCCACGACGATGTGCAATGGGTTTTCTGCTTGGGTGGAATGGCGATGGCGACGAGACAATATGGCTAGGGTGGGTGATCGGTGGCTGCTCCGGTGAGTGTGGGCTAAGTCTAGCGGCTCCTGCGGCTGGGCAACTCCTTTGGACATAATAGGGAAAAGAGAAGAGGGAAAAAAGGATTTTGGGGATTTGAAAATTTTATTACATTTAATTGTTTTTTTTAAGGTTTTTTTTTTTTAGAACATAAGTGCATTTCAGTAATTATGGGTCTATTTATGTATATTGTGGTCTATTGTGAGTTAAAGGCTTGGGGAATGATCCATATTGAGTGAATTCTGTAGTTTTACTTTTTTTTTTTTTTCAAAAAATATCTCTGTATTTTGGTAATTTCAATCTCAAAAAGTACATTGGATGGAGTAAACTTAGGGACAGTTTAGTTCAATATTATGATTTGAAGTAGGGTATTTTAAGTAATTGTTTTATTTGGTTTCGAGTATTCTAAATAGAGCATTTGAAACATGATTGTTGTTTAGTTCAGAATATTTTAAACAAAATTTTTGTAAAAACTAGTGGGGTCTATGAAATTTAATAATAGTAGAATATAAAGAAATAATATTTTATATTTTATTAAAAGGTGGTGAGAAATGTAATATTTTATTAAAAATGTAATGGAGAGTGGTAATATTTAATTAAAAAGGTAGTGGAGAGATGTAATATTTTATTAAAAAAATGATAGAGAGAGGTAATATTTTATTAAAAGTAGTAAGGTGATGGAAATATGTAATATTTTATTAAAAAGGTGGTGGAGAGAAATAATATTTTATTAAAAATGTAATGAAAATATATAATATTTTATTAAAAAGTAGTGGAGAGAGTTAACGAGGAGAGCGAGAGTTTTTGGAATAGTACCCAAGTAAGGTATTGAGTATTTTAAATACCATAACGAAACAAGTGGGAGTACTTGAAATACCTTACTGACTATTTTACCCTCAGAACAAGTCAGCTGGCTCTATGCTACGACATACTACAGTTGGGTTCAATGTCACGGCTCACCCACGTGGGTTCAACGTTTCAGCCTAGTTCCTTCAGCTCCACGCCACGGTCTACCTTGGGTCTACATCTAAGCTCATTGGCTCTTACAAGACTCAGCTTTAGTTGACTCTACACTAGGTCCATCCTACAAGATGACTCATTTTATAGGCTACCCACTCTATGGGCTGGCCCAATCCTCAGGCCGGGTCACTTTACAGGTCGTGTCAGTCTACCATGGATCAGGTCACTCTCCAACGGGTGTCTCTTGACGTTTCAACTTCCCTCTATATTAACTCTTC
>WUAT03394445.1:0-10217 GCA_010015005.3 Ulmus americana
CAAAACCGTATCACGACAACGACATCACAAGGAGGGAACGATTCCCTCAAATATGCACATTACAGTGGCAGTACACAAACTAATCCAGATAAGGGAATTGAGATAAAAGAGTAACAGGGACCAATAAGTAGAAACATCAAACACAAGATTTAGGCAAAACCGTATTAGTATACCGACATAACAAGGAGAGGAATGAGTCCCTCAAATATGCAGATTACAGTGGCAGTACACAAACAAATCCAGATCAAGGAATGGAGATAAAAGAGTAACACAAATCCAATTGGGCCAAACGGATTCAGTAAAGAGTAACTAGAAACAACATTAACACATGATAATCGAGACATCACAAGGAGGGGAATTGCTCACCTCATTTGAACCGGTGGAAGAGGATATTGAGATAATCAAAGGGCTAGGTACCAAAGGAGTAGATCGTGCAAATGAGGTACTCCGGTGTCCTGCAACTACCATTCTCCGGCCTTGTCCCCTCCTCCCGCCCGGATTTGAGGTATACGAAGGAGTTCCCAATCGAATGACCCGGCCTAAACGGGCCAGGTTGTCACTTATCACAAATAAGAGGTAGCCATCGTGATTGGAGGGAGGCGAAGAAGACGGTAGCAAGGAAAATCAAAGGCCACCAGTGCACGAAGAAGGATTGATTTCCGGCCGTGATTAGGAAGGGAAATCTAATCAATAACAGAGATCGCCTCGCCTTTAAAACCCGAAGAGAGTAGATCAGAGCGGTGCCGGCAGCTAGGGCTTTGAAA
Organism: Ulmus americana; assembly: GCA_010015005.3. Classification (NCBI taxonomy): domain Eukaryota; kingdom Viridiplantae; phylum Streptophyta; class Magnoliopsida; order Rosales; family Ulmaceae; genus Ulmus; species Ulmus americana. Next base: position 765 of record WUAT03394445.1, read on the forward strand.
AGAGGAATGGGGAGCAAGGTTGAGAAACCCTAGCCAACAGATGAATTTGGGAGTGATTGAGTAGGATTGTAAAAGGATTCTTAGAATCCTATTCAAGAAGGGCCAAAACAAATGCCTCGCGTGCAAATAGGATTGTAAAATTGATAATAGGATTGGCCCAAACACCTCTCAAACGGGCCCATTATTATGAGATATTAAAAATGATTAACAACCTCTAATAAATGCTTTCTAACAAACCACATGGAAGGGAAGGGCCACGGTCATACACAAAATGTGGAAAATGTTTAAAATGATTACCGAAATAGTGATGACAGTGGATGACAATAGCATATGGAGGATTTGCATGTTTGACATGCTTACAAAATGAAATTCATTTTGTGGCCTATTAAATATTTTTTTTCTTTCTTTTTTTTTTTTTTATATAAAAAAACTTAAACTAAAAGAATTAAAACTAAAAAACTTAAAAAAGGAAATAAAACAGGGGAAGTCTTATAACATATTTTCAAAAAAAAAAAAAAAAAACCCACCCTTATTCTTTTTCCTTCTTCTTCCTCGTCCTCTCTTCACCTTTGCACCATTTTTTGACGACCAAACCACTAGTGATGACCAAGCACTACCACAAGCCTCCCCAAAGCCCAACCCCAAAGCCTGACCCAAACACCCTAACCGAAACAACAACCCACAACTGCCACCGCCAAAGCTTCGGTCACCCAAACCTCCGTCAATGCGGAGGATATTGTTTCCCAAGTGGTGGCTGACATCAATGCAACATCGGAGGAGGAAATCACCGATGAGAGAGGTGGCAAAAAGGCTTAGAAATCACGGGTATTTTCTCTCAAAACCCATTATTGTTTCAACTTTTTTGCGAGTTTTCGTGGATGAAATTTTGATTTTAGGATTTATAGTTGTGGGTTGGTATTTAAATTGTTTGTTGACCTGAAAAATGGCAAATTCTGGCCAAAATAAAATGGATGGGGAATAGGTTTGGTCGGGGAAGACGGGTTTTCCCGATCTACAATTTTGGCACGACTACCAATAGTCGAACTTTAAAAGAATTTAGTCACCTTGTTAATTTACTTAGTCGCTCTCTTATTTTCGCAAGGTAGTTGAGACGCAGTCGTTCCTTGTGGTGTGACTCTGCAACTATTTCTCGACTAAAACTGTAGTTACTCTGTCTTGTAGAGTAAGCGAATGTCCAGTTATGTCGCGACTACATTAGAGTCGCTCTACTTTGAAGTGCAATCCTGCTATAAAACTAGTCATGGCACGACTAAGGAGTAGTCACGATGATAATATAGAGAGTGACTATTTAGTCGCTCTTCAACTGCTTCAGTCGATGTTGCAAGCAGGTATTGGAAAGGGGCCTGTAATTAGGATCGACAGATCCAATCGCTCCCCTACTATGTAGTCGCTCCTTGCATTTTTGGTGCGACTGGGTCTTAGTCGCTTGAGTCGAGTGTTTTTAACACAGAGCGACTATGTAGTCGAGCTTCTCGACTATGTAGTTGCCTCTTATTAAAAAAATTGTATTTTCTTTGTTTTTGTTTTGTTTGTGTTGCATGAAATTCTTACTGTTTTTTATTTATGTATCATTTTCAAGCATATCTTAAGAATGAAATGCCACAACTCTGGAAGATCACAACCTACCTCGATACGTCCATCTTCGATGACCCCAACAAGTTTCTGACCAAAATAACGATTAAGCACCAGTTGGGGATGTTGAGGGAAATCAAGGAGAAGCTCCATGATTGGGATCTTGAAATATTCCAGGAAGCCTATTTCGCGCACTTTATAAACATGGATATACATTGGATAGAAGCCAGACAAAACAAATGCAAAACAAAACACCTTCGCGGGCCAATACATCCACTTTTTCATGCTTCAACGCATGAAGTGTTCGAAAAAGAACGAACTGTGGTTTTTGGTGGAGGGAAAAGCAGTTAGGTTTTCATTATAGGAGTTCACTATGGTTAGCAGACTACGTTTCTTAGACAAGGTTGAGACAACCGGCAAGCAAACTACAAAATGGAAGGACTAATTGTGTGACCTATACTCCGAGGGTAACATAACAATCAAGTTTGATGACCTTGCTCAGGGATTTAGAGAAATGTTTGAAAATAATGAGAAAAGTTGGCCAAGAAGAAGGCCGAAAAGGGAAAGAAGAGTAAAAATGATGAGTTGAAGGGTAGGTGGAGTCAACATAAAGGGGACCAAGTAAAGGTCACCCTAATATACTTTCTCAAGGGTATGTTGTTCAGCTCCGACGCAAATAAGAATGTCTCGTCGGTTTACATTAGTGTGGTTGATGACTTGGATACGTTCAATACATATCCTTGGGGGCTAGAGGTCTTCGAGACCACTATTCATAGTATGTGGCCTAAGAATCTAGTCGCCAAGTACAAAGAGCAGTTGCAGAAGCTGCCAGACAGACATTAGCACATGGTTAAGGAGACGTACACACTATACGGGTTTCCTTTCACTTTCAAGTTTAGTGTTTAATGTTTTATCTCTTCCTTTTTTAGTTTTAACTGTATATTGTGTACAAGTGTTGATTGGAATAAATTGTTTATCAATGTAGATGTGAGCGTTCGAAGCTATCCCATTCTTGGGATCAGTTAGTGCACGGAGATTGGAGGGAACGAGATTCTCCCAAATACTTAACTGGGGTTGCAAAGAGGGCATACTTTCCCTAGACAAGATTACGGCCGCCTCGAAAGATGACAATGTTCATTATCTATCAAATTAACCATGTTTGTAAAAATGTTTATATTTTTATTTGATAGAGCGACTGTGTAGTCTTTCTAAAGATTATGTAGTCGCTCTGCACAAATAAAGGACGACTAACATAGTCGAGAGCAGGATTGATATTTAAAACAAAGAGTGACTGACATAGTCGGTTGCTCGACTGTGTTAGTCACGGCTGAATATAAGCGGCCAATCCAATTTGAGAGATCACGTGACTAGTTAGTCAGGCCTACAACTATATCAATTGTTCTCCTTTTAGTCAAGATTAACTACCTTAGTCCCATAAGAAAGTGGAGAGCGAATCTTTTAGTCGCGCCCCCGACTATCAATCGAGTACACTTTCATATTTGACATTAGAGGATCTTTTAAGCCGGGACTAAGCAGTCGGGTCCTCGCTATTCTAGTTTCTCTTTGGTTTTTTGCTTAGTCCACCAAGCGACTAGAATAGTCTATCCCCTTTAATAAAGCCCGACTATGTTAGTCTTTGCTCGACTACATAGTCGATCCTTTTTATTATTTGGATTTTTTTTTCATCTTAAAATAGCTACAAGTTTGGTATTCTCTTGAATTTGTACTTGAATTTTTTATGTTGTTGTTTATCCGATCCTGCAACCGACCGAGGAGGAGAAGTGCTTTCCTTACTTGCGAAGGGTTTCTAGGGTTCATGATGTAAGCAGTGGCATCGAAGATTTGACGGACATTCTTGAAAATGTTGCTGGTATCAAGATTGAAGCCGTACTCCGTACACCCTCACCCCCATAACCGAAACCCTCTAAATTCCAAAAGGCCCTGAAAAAGAAAGAAGAGCCTCTCAAAGAAAAGAGGCCCACAATTGAGGCTACCCAACCTTCGGAGGGTGCATTGACCCAGATGGAGGTGAGATTGAAGGGGTACATCAACCAAGTTGGTCGGTCGATCGAAGAACGGCTTCAAGCACACTTTGAGGCACCTATGGTGAATCTTAGTCGAAAGGTTGATTCGATCATCTCCTTGCTCCAAAATCGAGACGTTGCAGTGATGAAAATTTTACAAAACCCAGAGGGAAATGGTTTGCAGCAAGTGGGGGAAACTTCGGGAACTGTTTATGTCCCGCCCAAGCGGATGACAACCGACTGACATATGTCATGCCTGACACAGAGGTGCACTCCGGGGTATTTGTCGATGAAAAGATTGAAGACACGGTGCAAGAGGTAATTTTTCCCAAATATGGGGAGTAGAAGAGCGTTTAGAAGAGGGCAGCGGCTTTGCGTAACCCATACACAGTCGATGATAAGCCGAAGCGCTGTAAGCAAGAGGTCGTGTACGATCCCTAGCGGGCCTTGGAGGACGCGAGGGTCCAAGGTTTTTGGAGTTGGATAAACTCCACAGAGAACCCTAATGAGACCCATTGGGGTAGGATGACCAACATGTCCCGGAATGTTTTCAAGGATCTCTTGAAAGTCGGGACATGGATTTTAAATGAGAGGTACTTATTTCCTATTTTAATTTCATTTCAATTTTGATTGTATAGTTTCCAATTAATTTGTTCAATAAGGTTGAAGAGCGACTACGTAGTCTCTGTCGCGACGAATGTATTCGCTCTAAGTGTTTGATCTTGGGTGAGATAGGCCATCTCCCAACGGTTGCGCACAAAGGGTACGTACACTGGGGCCCATAAAAAGATTTATAAAATGTTTTAATATGGAATTATGTTTGAGCTGCATGATTTTCATGTTTTTCAATAATCGTGCATAATCATATTATTTAGTTAGAATTATGTTGTACTTGCTGGGCGAAAGCTCACATAGTTCATGTTGTAGTTATAAAAGGTAATTAGCCAGCTGCTTTTAACAGATGGACGAGTACTTGGTTGGCGTGGGACTGATGGGAGGTCATTGGGAAAAGGGGGTCACCGCTAAAAGCTTTGCGTATGTGCAATTAAACAAACGTGTGTATTTTATTTCAGTATTTTCGAAGTGTGTTCATATTTTGCTAAGGACAAGTTTTTGAAAGCTTATGCAAGTTTATTTTGGAACTTTGAAAATGGGATTTGAATTTCATATTAAAAGTAGGTACTGCAATGTTTTATTGATATTTTTGAAGATACTTTCATATCGTTATAGTATGACTTAGTTCACTATAATATGGAATAGATATACGTAAGATATTTTATTTGCTTATTCATAATTTTGAATTAGATTTCAGATTTTTTTATTTACCTAAGTTGTGCGTTTACTTCTCACCCAAATAAAGCTGATTACGTTTTTCATTTGATTTTAACCCCAAGGATAAAAGGAAGATGTTGAAAGTTTTTAAAAGAATAGATGGTGCTTCAAGGTAGGAAACAAAAAAAAAAAATTACTCCAAATTTTCAAGACCGTGCTTAAGAAATAAGTAAGAGTTGAGGACACCGTAAGGTCGGATCTTCACACAATAAGTCTATAGCGACGACATATTGTTCTATAGCGACGACAGCTATAGACGAATTTTGTTGTAGTGTCAGTGGCATCTGAACAGAGGCCAGTTTTTGCACCTATCTTTGCTGCACATACTGAACAGAGGCTACTATCCTTTCTTTTATAGGCACAGCAGTAGCTTTTATTTACTTTCCATGAAATTTGTACATGTAACTTATTTCTTATGCGAGTCAGCAAGAGAGAGTGAAATATGCTAGCTCCGGTTTGTTATTAGGGATGAGAAGAGAACCTAGAGAACCAAGAAAATAGCTTAGAATGTCTTGATGCATTTTTGTGGGGTACCTAAATTCTGGCTTCCAACTGTGACGTACAATCTTGAAATAGAAATTAGTTTTTCCGTTTTCAAAATTGACCTTAGAAATTGAGCTCCAACTTTTTTGGTTGCTATTTAAAGATTACGGGTCAGTTTGAGAATGGTTTTGAGTCTACAAAGCATTTTGCACAGAAAGGAATACAAGAAGAGTGTGTGCGATTATAGTGCACAACATATTTTAATAGTCCAAGATAAACATTTTTATATTTTAAACTTTCGCTTTTGTTAATTTTTTTTTTTTTACAAGTAGAAACATGAATTTTTTATCAAAAAAAGAGTAGCAACATAAATTATAAAGCAGCACAACTCAAAACTAAGTTTACAACTCATATATAATTCAATTGCAAATCGAGCCAGCATAAGAGCATCTCCAATGGAATGCTAGCATGTTTGAAAATCTTTTCTAGAGTTTTTGAAAAAAGCTAACAAACTACGACTTAGTCGGTCTGAATGGAAAGGATCCAATTCCTTCTAAACTCAGGTGTCATTCTACAGAACGGCCTCCACATTCCCGGACAATTAAATAAATACGTGAAGCCCTTAATCTTGATTTCCATATCGACATCCAAAGCTTCTATGATGTCTTGAACTGCATCCATACTTAATGGGTCATTTGCGTCACAATTATCCTCCTTCTGTCTCATCTTACGTTCCTTGGACGCTTGGGCAGATTCACTGACATTCCTTGCCATTTCCAGAATTTCATCAGGCCACATCTGCATCTTACCCTTCATATTTTTATCCTTTGAAGGGCGGTCATCACCTGACATTCGGCGCTTCTCACCAGACAAAGGGCCTGAAAAGGTTCTAGCATTGCTATTTGCATTACAACTCGGCTGAGTACTACCAGATCCACATGCCATGCTACCTGTAGCGTTTGACTCATCAAAAATAGGACCGTACATGTCATAGTTTTGGAGCCCTTTCTTTTTGAAAATCTTGTACTCTGGATTAATCTGCAGTGTAAATAAAACAAGACATTCATTACCATTATTCAAGCTCAAATAGAAAAACTTAACAATAAAGGAAGAAAAAAATAACCTTAAGAAAGGCAGCCCATCTCTCCTTGTCACAACTTGGCTGTTGTGCAAAGCGATCCCGGCCAGTTTCAGTGTTCAACAACTTATTAAAAAGTTTATATTCTTTTTGCATTCTGTGGTATTTGCTACGCATTTGAGCAATTGTATAATGTGTACCAGTTTCCACTACTATCTTTCCAATCATTTCCTTGTAATCATCATTGGAATGGCATGTTCCATGCAAGTCTGCGGCATGCTCCTTTAAGAGTGTCAGAAACGTAAAAGTTTCTCTCTCTCCCCACCGAGCAGCTTCTTTGTCCCTAGGCATCTAGCAATGAACAAAGTCTTTGAACAAAATTATATTTCATCAATAAAATTGACCAATATCGAAGGCTAACCAAATCTGTAAAAGCTAACAAATTCCAAAGGCTAATACAATGAACAAATAGAAACATTTAAGAGACAAGAAGATAAATGAAATAAGAGCAGACATATAGAGTAGAAACAACATCACAGATAAGCATTCGCATGAGATTCTCAACATTGATAAGGCAGTTACCATGTACAATAGAGAAGAAACAGATAAATCAACCAGAAAAGTCTTCACCAGCCTCCAGCAAGTTGAAACCAACAAAGAAAGTTCAGAAAAAGCCATTTAAGAAAAGGTTCTTCAAAAAAGGCAAGGTAAAATGAAATTGATAGTTGTAATACCAGGATGAGCTTTTTTGGGATTTTGTTCTTGGTTTTGTAACACAATCATTTTTTTTATAATTTATTTTAGCGAAAATGAATTGATTTTGTGTAGAGTTCTTACAAAGAGGCACATTATGTCTTTTGCTAAATAAAAAAAGAAAATTTATGTTTTAGGAGACACTTAGGTAATACATATATATGGTATTAAGCTAATTATAATAACAAGTTAACTTCGTACTAAAAAAGAAAAAACAAAGTACAAACAAGGAAAAAACCTTATAATGACATAACATGATTCCTTTTGGCAGTAGTTAACAATGAAACGTGTTTTAGATAATTTTTTATGAATTGTTCATGTAAAGCTTACAAAACTAATCAGAAAACTCCTTATTTTATGAATTGTTCATGTAAAGCTTCGAACACAAAACTGTTCAGAAAACTCTCATCCCAAATGCTAAACACAAAAGAGTATAAAAATAAGAAAATAAAATGAGAGAAAGATAGCAGAAGAAAATAGGAGACGATAGATCAGGTAATAAAAGCATCACAGCAATAAGGATGATGTAGGAGATCATAAGGTTGATGAAACCTTAAGTCTAAGGATGATAAAGGTGTAGAATGGCTTCCAAAATATATTTGGGTCAGTCATTGAAAATCTGGACCACACCAAATTCGAAGTATCAATAATTGTCACCAAAAGCAAATCGGACCTCACCTCGTTTGAATAAGCCGATGAACAGGGGGAATGAAGAGCAGAGACGGCGACAGAGGAAATATTGGAGCTTGAACAAGACGTTGTTGGCCTCTTCTCGTCGTCGATCGGCTTTTATCGGAAAACAATATGTCTATTTCCTTTTATAGGCACAGAGATCATCAGTTTCTTAAGACTAGTTTTGTAACATTTCATATCTTTATTAGAAATAAAATATAAATCATCTTTATTATATCAGTTATTACACATCACATCAATGTGTTTAAAATAAAAAAACCATTACAAAATAAAGCCACATAAATCATCTTTATTACGTCGGTAATTACACATCCCATCGATGCGTTTAAAATAAAATAAAATAAAAAACTGTTTTTCTAATGACCATTGAATTTAAACATTTATTTTATTATTATTTATCCAAACCAATTATTTAGTATTATTACGGCACATGGGCGGCAATAATATCTTACATACACATTCCATGTTCATTTCAATTTTCAAATTTTGTAGTTGAGTGTTTTCCTTTGAGCAAACGGAATAAAAAGTATTAAAGGGAATTAGGGGCCGGGAAGAATTGATGGGTTTTCTTCCTAGCCTTCATATTTCTTAGAAAGGATTTCCATATGACAATCCCTTGGAATTTTGCATTCCTCTTGAATTCTGGCAATGGAGGGATGTATAGGAGTAGAAGAAGACGCCATGGTTAAACTCAAATTTTAAGATAAGCTTGGTAGATAAGTATTAAAAGATTGATTTGAGAAAAAGAGTTCAAGAAGATAAGAATTTTTAGAGAAAAGTTTGCATTCAGAAAGAAGGGAAATGGTAAAGCAAAGTGAAAAAGATGAGGGGATTTTGGTGAAAAAGAGGGTTCTCTTGGTTTGAGAGATTTCGAGACGCGTGCACTGCAAAAAGTGGCCGAAGCATAAGTACGAGACAATTGGCATGTAACGCATGGCAACCATCAGAATACCAAAAGCCGTTTTGTTTTATTTTCAAATTTTATTCAAAATTTGTAAAATAAAAAGGGGGAAATTGAGGAAAAATTATGTTGAATGACATGGCAAGGGGTATAGAAGTAATTTCGTAAGATTTTTGAAAGATATTTAAGCCGGAAGCTTCGCAATCTCAGGAAGACTCTTTATGATGGACGAAGGATGATGGATCCTCACGAAGGACCCTAGCAAAGAATCCTCACGAAGGACTTTTACTGAGATTATTTGTGAAGAACATCATTCGATGGATGGGTTTTCGAAGGACTGAAGTCGGTGTAGTTATACTATAAATGTTAGATTTCCTTTGTAATTTGGAGAGACGACTCTTTTGGTAAGAATTTTAGAGAGAATTTGAGAGATCAATATGAGCTGTACTTTCTTTTGTTTCCTATTATTCTTGAGTATTCTTGAGAGATTTGGTGTTCAATCTATTTGAGCTGTAATTAAAGAAGAATTTATTGTTTGTGATATTTTAGTCAGAACACTATGTCTTCCCATCTCATGTGTTTCCTAAGCTAACTTT
>WUAT03394556.1:4928-17242 GCA_010015005.3 Ulmus americana
TATACAATAAGAATCAAAATATATTCCTATCTCGATAGAAATTTCTTTAATAACTTTTCAACCACATTATATTTTTTGACGATTTTTGAATATATTATTATCTAATATCTTAGGAATACACTTACAAAATAGTTTTATAGTTTGAGTTTTTGTTTAGAAGATATTTAGCTTTCTGTACTAACCGTAAATTTTGGTATAAATAAATTTGTGGCTAGCTAGTACGAGTTAAATATCTCCTAAACAAAAACTTGGATTACAAAACTATCTTATAAGTGTATTCTTAAGACATTAGAGAATAACATATTAAAAAAATCATAAAAAAAAAAATATATAATATGATTCAAAAGTTATTAAAGAAATTCTTATCGATAAGAATAAATTTTGGTTCTTATTGTACAAGCACTATATATATATATATATAATTAATAGGGTTATTCTATAATATACATAATAAATATGTTTTTACTGATACAAAAATATGATCTAGACCGTTGAGTTTTGATCTAATTAATGATTGTAATTAATAGAATTTTTTTTTGTAATTTGCCTAAAACTCATATAATTACAACTATTAGATAAAAAACTAATGATCTAGATTGTGTCTATACCAATACAAATAAAATTTATTGTGTGCATTATAAAATCATCGTACATATATGATTTAGTATAACTGCCCTCTGATCGATTATAGCATCTCTCATGCATGATTCATGACCATGGTCCATGTAGGGTCATAGACATGGTGAAAACATAATATGTATATCCAACTATATATTCTCGAATAAAACAGAGAAAACACTGAAGGTTAGTTTTGGTCATGAGTAAAACGAGAAAGGAAATACAAATATCAATAGATCTCGGGCTACCTTTGATTTAAAAAAAAGGTATAACAAGAAAAACCCTAATGCTTTTCACACCAGCTATCCGAAATAGAAGTGTCCATAAAGGTATCTTTCTGATCATTTTGCAAAAGAAAAGCACAAGCTAGCCAAAACTCCAAAATGTGGGCAAGCAATTCTTAATTAATTGGCATGAAAATATCTTCTCTTTGGTGATGAATAATACATATGAACCGTAACTACAAAACAGGCGGGATATTTTGTATTTACTTAGGAATTGTCTTAATCTTTGAAAACAATACGGGAACCAAAAATCATGCTTCTAAATTCAATCTGTCTTTATTGATAGCCTCGATAATTATCATTTTCTCTTTACATAAGAGCCACATATGTTCAATCACTTAGCTTGAGAAGATATGTTCTAAGAAAAAGATTCTTAAATAATGTGATCAAAACCCTGGATTTTAACGGAAAATAAGAGAAAAATTATATCTGATAAATATTTTATAGATATAATTAATATCCTTAGAAGATAAAGAAAAACAAATAACTAATTGGGAGGCATGAACTTAACACCACCAAATAATCAAATAAAACAGTAAAAATAGTTATAAATATATTATAAGAAAAAAAGAGAGAATTATAACTAAAAAATTAGCAGCCAATTAAGAAAATATTGATCATCAAATCATATTCAAATCTAACCCAGTGTAGCTTTGTACGTATGAAGTATTTAGCTATATAATATTATATATATAAATATTCATCTATACCTAAAACCCCATTTATCTAAAATGATCATATCAAATTTCACCATATATATACTACTAAACCGCTTCAACCTTTTGTCCTTATTATAATAAGATCAAGCCAAATCATGAAGCAACTGAGCCCCCATCAAATTTCTGTAAGGTAAATTCTGGCCCTCCCCATCTAAGAGCGAGTAATCAATCTCATTAGCTGGGTCACATCCCTCAACGTGATCTCTAGGGTAGAAAAGAGAACGCTGTGAAGCAGGAGAGAATGCTAAACTCACCCCACTTCCACCATGCTGTTGCAACCCTAACGTCAATGACACGCCACCGACACCTCCGCCGCCACTCCCGCTGCCGTTAAAACCGTGATTGGCGTGGTGGTGATCTTGATTAGGGTACAAGAGGGTTCCGGCGGCCGACGAGTGGTGGTGGTTATACGACGAAAAGTCCAGCTCCATGGTCCCAAATGTACTCTCCCCAATCCGGCCAAAATTTTGTTGTCGTTGCATGTTGTGGTTTTGGAGGGCTTTGTTGCTTCTATTGTCGTTTTTCTCCGGGTTTATGACAATGGAGGAAAGGCACTCGGAATCTATCCGGACAAGCTGGTCCGGTGTCGGTTTCTGATCCTCCGGACGCGGAGGAGGAGGGTGGTGGCCGCCCGCCCGGCTGGTTTCTCCGAGATGATCCATTATACCATCCGATGTTGATGCCATGTTGATATTGCTGTTTTCAAGATCTTCTTGCAGCTTTGTCTCTTCTACATACATTTCTTCCACCATTGGCTTCCATAGTCTCACTCTTGCGTTAATGAACCAATTGGATACCTATAATTTAAACAAAACGTAACAACAAAGGCATCAAAAATAATATATAATATATAGTATGATTTTACGTATTGAATAAATTATAGATCCCTAAGAAGATATGCTACATTGATAATATATAATATGCATGATATATAATATATAGAGAGATGTAGACGTGCCTGGCTTCTCGAGAGACCTGTTTGGCGGGCTAAGATATGTTTATCAACATCGCTTGGATACCTGCAAAAGTTGCATTTGAAACATTCTATTACTTTAGGGAAAGGGGGTAAATGAACACTATTTTGTTATGGGGTCCTAGAAGAAGAGTAATGAGACCCACAAAAGAGAATAACGGTGAGAGAGAGAGAAAAATATCCAAATGATTGAAAGATACATGACAATAAAACCAAATGGAAAATTGGGGGAATCTGAATGGTGGTGGAGAGAAAATACTAAAAGTAGTGCATTGTTTTTGGTAGTACTAGTACTAGTACTATCGCACAATACTAGTTTGGCTCAAGAACAAACTTATAAATTGTTGTTATCTTTTAACTTTCGGAAATAACATTGATTCTTTTTCTTACACCTACTTTGTATGTTACTTGTAAAAAAAAAAAAAAAAAGTTGTGTTAAGAGAGGAGAAGAGAGAATTACGGGTGTAAAAAGTGTTCGAAAAGCCAAGCTCGGAGAACGGAGACAGATCGCTCCGGGAGGCCACGTTGAGGCCGCCATGGATGAGTTTCCATCATGGTCATTTGTTGGTAAGCTCTTTGTTGTCTAAGTGTTTGATCGAGAATCCTAAGCCTTGGTGTTTCTCCTCTGGTAGTACCCGGAGCAACTGGATCTTTCTCTCCCATGGCCTTCCTGGTTGCCTGAAGTTGATTCAAAATCCCATCTTTTAAACACCTGAAATGCCTCGACATGGCTTTTGACGCCAAGGCTGAATAAACCGTCGCCGCCCCAGCTCCGGCCACCCCCTCAAACAAGGATACCACAGCTTTCATTTGATCACAATAGATTTTGTATCTTCTCTCAACCTAGAAAATCATACACATAGAAGGGCATGAGAACTTATGTTAATTAAAGTAAGTGTATATATAACAAGATTAATGTTAAAAGTTCATTATATCCCAACTTTGGACTAAAATTATTTACCTTTTAAAGAAGGGAAATAGAAAAGAGAGGGGAGAATGAGAGGTTTTCGAAAGTATTGAAGAGCCAGATTTGAGAGGGGTTGTGGTCATTAATGAAAGGCCCCCAAGTCGCCAAATTAGTTCAAGAATAAGTCTCCAAGATCCCAATCAATCAACCACCCCAAAAACTAAAAAAAAATTGAAATATTTCTTATTTTATTTCATACAATCAAAAGAGATCATTTTGTTTTCTTTCTAATATTCTGAGGATCAAATTTTTTTAAGGGGAAATAGCAAAGAGAGGAGGATCTACATGTATATTTATTGAACTAATATAAAAATTGTAACTTTAACATAGTAATATGTATATATATATTACCTCTTCCAGCATGGAGAGAAGCTTGGTTTTCCTTTTCTGTAATTCCATGAACTCTAGGGAATGGAGGGCCTTGTTCTTGGAAGAACTACCTCCATTGTCATCTTCCCACTGTTTGTTCTTGTGAGACTTTTGCTTGGAGGAATCATTAAGCTTGGTTCCAAGGCTGCAAAACTCATTAAGAAGCTCCTGAACAGGAGCCAAGTACTTGGAGTTTCTGAGCTGGAAATGAACTTGATGATGAAGATTTGCAGCTTTTCCCAAAAACCCATCTTGAATCATTTGTTGTAGTTGGATATTTTCTGACTTTCCAAACAACCCATCTTGATGTTGATGATGATTTGTTTGCCTTAGTTCAAAGGACTGTAACCCTATACTTGAAGGGTTGGTTGAGCTTAGAGAAAGGGAAAGACCTTGACTTGGCCTCTCATTTCCTTCACACGGAAAAACACATCTCAAAGAAGAATCATCAACAAGGAACCTATTCTCTTGCCAAGGTCCCGACTGATCGGGTCCAACCATTAGATTCTGATCACTACTTGTTTCTGAAATCCCAGTTGTGAAATCTTGTTTGTTATTGAAACTTTGTTGATGGAAGTCACTTGTTGATTCGTTGATCGTCTTGGAAGATGAAGGACCTGATAATTGGTGGTGATTTCCTTGCTTTGAAAACCCTATCATCTCCATGCTTGTTGACAAGTTGAAGATCTCTGGATTGGACTCGAAACCTGTTTGGATCTGATTCCCAAACTGGGTTTGGATTGTTGGAGTAGAACTTGAAGAAACATCTGTGCATAAGAAGTAATCACAATCGCCAGTTGGTCCAATCCATTTTCTTGATTTTTCTCTGGAAGAAGAAGAGTCAGTGTAGAAGAAATCACAATCACCAACAGAAGATGAAATCAATTTTCTTGATTTATCTTCAGAGAGCTCTCGAGCCATGATCATATATACACAAAAAAACCTCTCTTCTCGATCTCTATATATATGTGTGTATATATATATTGCTTTTTCTTCTAGCTTTGCATATTAAGAACTGAAAGAGCTTCTCCACAACTGTTCACTACCAAAAGAAAACAACCCAGAAATCAAAATCAAAACTTTTATAAGAATCAACAAAAACAAAAGAATCAAAAGGAAGGATTTTGATCAGATTAATGAATAACAAGAAAAAAAAAGGGTCTAAATATATTTGGTGATTTGTTCTAAGTGGGAAGTTGTGGTGATTGGTGTGGAGCTTAGTTAAGAGAAGAAATAGAGAGGAGAAGAGAAAGAAAAAAAAGTGTGACTTTCTTTTCTCAGAACTCTTCTCCTAATAAGCCAACATGGTAAGCCATGAAAAACCAACCTAGGAAGAAAGATGAGATATATCTCCTCGGAAATAGAAGATCAGATAGGGTTGATGATGACCTCCTAGCCATGTTCAACTTTTATTTTCATATATGCTTGGTTTTCTCTCTTCCTCTCTCTCTCTCTCTCTCTCTCTCCTTTTATCTTTTATTTTTTTTCTTCTCTATCTAGAGCTCAAGTGGGTCAATGCACAAAAGATATAAATACATCCAAAATAGACTTCTTTGAAGGAAATTCTTAAAACCCCCCTCAATTATTTTGTACCCATTAATTAAAAAATTATTCTTTTTTCAAAACTAATATTAAAAAAGAGTATTATAATAAATAGTTGAAGACCAAACTAACCTCTTTGCAAAAGTACTAACAAATTGATACAAAGGCAATTGGAAGGCAAGGACACAACATCAGAAAGTGATGATCGTCCTTTACCTGGTACACAAACTACAAGCCGCCACATGAGCAGCTCTCGTATTACTCAAAAACCAACCAAAGATCACAAAAACCAAAAAAGACCAATACCCATCAAGAGAAAATTAAAATAAATAAGAAATAGAACCAGAGATATGAGAAATCTTTGTTCGGGGAACGAAACCCAAGAGGTAAATTTTTAAGTATGAGTTGTTTCCAGTCTTTGTTCAGATGGGTTTCAGTGAGAAGTTAATCTGATTGGGGTTTAGTAGTGGGCCAAACAACTCTTTCTCTTGTACAAATTTTTTTGGTTTCTAAAACCCAAAAAATTGATATAGAGAGAGATAGAAAGAGGGTGAAAGAATAGATGCTCCTGAGGTTGTGTAAAATGTTCCCATAATAAGGGACTGTTTGGGTGATGAAATGATGTGGTCCAATATTTTGCCATCTAATTCTCATTAATTGGTGTATTTAAGTATTCCACCCATCTTCTTCTTCCTCTTCTTCTCTCTCTATACAATTGCATGGGACCGCATCTTTTTCTTTTATTTATGACTTATGAGAATGAAAAATATGCTCACTCCACGCGCACCTATAGGTTGTCACAAGCCAAACAATGACCTATTATTTTCACATTTTTTGAGTCATAATTATTTAATTATTATTGTTTTTGTTTTTGGCTAGATTAATTTCTATATTTAATGTTTTGAAAGGTTTGTAATTTTATTTTATTTTATTTTTCACTTTTGACGTTATTGTTAAAGAATAGAGGGGTTTAACTTCTCCTTTGAGACTTTCAAAATGCCAAGTTAATTATTTTATGTCCATTGGAGAGTAGTAAATTATTCCAATTAAGTTTACAAATGAAGAAGAAACAAAATTAAACGTTCTTGTTGGGGAATTCCCCATGGAAAACAAGAGTAAAATTCTCGAGGGTATTTTTCAAAAATTAATTTTGAGCTTAAATTTTCTAGTTTTCAAGTCACCTTCAAGCAATTTATGGATTCTTTTATATAAACATGCATATTGATGGGAAACTTTTGAGAATTAATGTTGAAAAAATGAACCCTTTTGTCATGTAATTTTCCCCAAATGTTTTTCAGAACATTTCCAATCAAAAAATGTGTCCTGCATCACTTTCAGACATGATTCTCATTTCCCATTTCATCTCTTGGTTATCAAATGACAATAAACATATAGACAAGAGTATTGATCCAACTCTAAATTAATAAGAAGAAAAAAAGAACAAAATGCTCCGTTTGTGGTTGAATTTTAATTATGTTTAGAAATTTGAATATTATTTATATATGTTGTGATAATCTTCATTTTTTTTTTCTAGTTACTAAAAATACTGTTACGGTAATAATATTTAATTTATTAAAATATTTTTCAAATTACAAAACAAACACCGTCAATGGAGTTAGATAGGTAAAGAAACACACATAATAATAATAATAATACTAAATTAAACTAAATTAAAACACACGCTCCATAAATATGTATATATGAGAGTGGGTTTGGCTAAAACAATCAAGCTCTTAGCTTTATTTGTTTTTTTTGTTTCTGTTAAAAGCAGGTGGTCCTATAACGAAGCTTTCTCCGCCGCCTGCCATAATTCTCTTCTTTTTTTTTTCTTTTTCTTTTTTTTTTTTTTAATTTCTCTCTTAGCCTTTGCCCTACACAATGCTGAAGTCATCCTCTTCTGGCTTTCCCTGCTTGTACGTACTTTCTTCTCTGTGGGGAAATATTGGGCTTTCTCTGTGGGGAAATATTGGGGAGTGCACACTACGTACCCACCCCTGCGCACTTTAGCAACTACCAGTCTCAGTAGCTTTTTTTTTTTTTTTTTTCTTTTTCCCCCTAACTTTCGTTTAGATTTTATATGTCGATGGCTCAATTGCTCAAATGCTTTTATAAGAGCCAAAAAGAGTGTTTTTGTTTAGAATACCACGTTAAATAAAAGTAAAAATTTTAATATATTAAAATCTTGATGAGCTTTTATATTCAACTGCTTTTATATTATATTAATATATTAAATTTTTCGCTCTCATTTGAATGAGACTCTTTAGTTACTCTGCGCACCTCTCCTTTACAATCTTATTGGCTTCAAATTATGTCCATATCTTTGTACCGTACGGACTCCTACTTTTGAAGGGTCAATCGAAAAAGCAAGTTTCAAGTTTCAAGTTCAACGTCAATTTCAATTGAGCTTTAGTTGGGGACCCAAAAAGAACGGGGGATTGATGATCTAAGAGGTGAAAAAAAAAGTACCCTGTTCGTGTTCTGAGTTTAAATCATATCAGGGTACAATTTGGAGTAGGTTTTTGAAACTTGTAACTATGAGTTTTGGGCTTTTTCTGGGGTACTATGTATATAGATTGGTCCCCCCACACTCATTTTTGTTATACTTTTTTTTTTTTTTTTTTGGTATGGACCATCCTAAGCTAGGTTTTGACGTGTTAGGGCAACCTTGGAACTGTGAAAAGAGCTATAGGGTTTGATGATGAATAATGATCAATAGATGCAGCTTTTTGATAATTAGGGTTTTTCTGCAGAAGAGTTGGAAGAAGATCGTGATCACAAAGTGTGAGATTTTGAGGTAACACAACGTATCGTACGTAGGAGGGAGTTTAATGTGTAGCTGTTTGGGGCCAGGAGACTACATTATGATTGTAGGGACGCAAACAGAAACACTTAATTGTGGATATAATATAATGTCGACAAAATTGCATGAGATAACCATTTTTTTCATTAATTATATTATTTTTGTCTTCATTTCAAAATTATCACATTTGAAGAACATGAGTTTTCTTCATTATTTTGACTTTTTGAGTATAAAAATTCTATTTTTGTAATAAAATTAATTACAGAAGTACAAAATCAGATTTCATACTTGTAAAAATACCTTCTCGGGATACTAAAATATCTTCCTAATCCAATTATTCCACAAAAAGAGTATCTCGAAGCAAGCTCCTACTTAGCATATGTCACATAAACAAGTTACGTACCCCCACAAGACATTCCTTTTTTGTTTGAACTAATCCTCACATATATGAATGTACATTTACTTAAGTTAGATTATAAGAAATGAATCAAACATCACAGTGTATTAAAAACCGAATTTCACACTTGGATAAAAATACTTATTCAATATATATATCGAAGCAAAAGTTCCTACATAACATAACGCATAAACAAGTTCCCCCACATGCCATCCATTCTGCTTGCAACAATTAATCACACTTTTATGGTGGATGGGTAAAAATAAACTTGTCCATGTGGCAAAAGGATATTATATTGAAGAATTCGGTTCAAAGTCAATAAAGGAATGAGTGTAATTAAAGAATTTCACGTGGGATAAGGAGTTTCGTACGTAAGATATATTCAGAGGAGAATTGACGAAGGGTCTACTGAAGAAAGATTCCGCCGAATGATAACTTTGAAGGAAGGCCTTTTGAAGGGATTGTTCGGAGTAAAGTTTGTTCAAGTTATCTTTGGCAAGGTTCGTCTGGAGGAGAGTCATCCGGAAAAATGACGTGAAGCAGAAAGTGAGAATTGAGTGAAAATTTTAATTTGATTTAAGAAGATTGTCAATTAAAAAACTTCATTAATTATTTGTTTAGAATTTCTGAACATTCATCATATGGAAGTACCGATTCACGAGTCTTCCTAGTTAATTTTGTGATGTGTATAATTTTAGTAAGCATGTGACGCTAGGTATAGCAGACCAGTTTATATATTGAAATGGGTAAAGTGAAGGTTCATATTTGGTACTTGTTTTCGGTTTGAATTATTTGTCCTCAAACCAAACTAAGAATGTTTTGATAGCTAATTTTTAATTATTATTATTATTGGAGATTCTACCTAACTTGGACAATAAAACCTTACTGGCCTTGTGCAGACCAAAGTGCTTTAATTTGGCCTATTTCGACATTTGTCAATCATCATTGCCTATTCATTTAATTATTAGATTGAAAGAAAAATTATAGAATATGTTGATTTTTCAAACAAGATTTAAAGGAAATTTGACTACTATCATAACAATATTAGTTCAGCTTGAAAGTTATAAAACGATGGATAACTATATTTTTAATCATAATAGACTTTGAGAAACCTTCGGCAAATAAGAATGCCATGTTCTTAGACTGACGTAATAGATCAATCCAACAAGGAAGGCAATGGATAATATTGTCCACTAGATAGATATGTGTGATTTATATTTTTTTATAAAATTATTGTAACATAATTAATTTTTTAATTAGAATTATGAAGTAAAACCAAACAAAGTACCAAAATAAGAGATAATATTGCATTCAAATCTCTGAATTTACACTCTTCGTGGTGTAGACTATTAATGTTTTGGATTTCTTCTTAAGTATTCTTGTATTGAGTTTGTTATTAAATTTTTACACATTTCATTCTATAATAAAGTATTTGAAAATAATAATGAATTAAAAAAATTAATCCTTGCAAGAAAAACTTAATGTTGGTGTATATATTAGAATCACCTTGTGGGTGATTTATACCATGTGACTAGAGTGCTAGCCATATATATATATATCTCCCAACTCACAAGGAATCAAGTGGATCCAAAAATGGAAGAAGTAAAAATCTCAGAGATACCTCTAAATCTGTCATTGTTGAGCTGTTATATGTTTAGCATTTAGCATATGGAGTTTCCACTGGCGTATTGAAATATTCTTTTGAGGAAAAGGTCGAACTACATATATATAGTAGTGTATATACACAAATATAATATTTATATATAATATATATTTTTTCTGTGAATATATATCTGGCACTATCATGTTGTTTTTGTGGAATAAGGACCAGCAACAAGTATGTGTTTATTACTAATATAACATCAGCAATACAATAAAATTATATATATATATATATATATATGTGTGTGTGTGTGTTTCATTGTTTATTTGACCTATACTACAATAGTTATGTGCCAATTAGTGTTCCCTAATTATGGTACCAAATGTTCATGCGGTGGAATGGCGGCTGAATTGAGATTATTACTTTACCTACCCTTTCATTAGGTAGCCCCAAAAGTGTAAGATTAATGGCACTAATTATTAACTATATCATAAACATATATCTTCAACACTTTTCCTAGCCAAAAATATATATATCAAAAGGAGAAAAAATATTTATCATCATTACTATTTCAGATTTGTGAAACTTTGTTTGGTTATTGGGCTTGAGATGTTTGAATACTCATTTTTGTTGGGAATTTCTACAAAAGTTTAACCATAAAACATTTACTTTTTATTTATTTATTTTGACGAACAATAAAATTTCTATTAAGAAATAATTCTACGTACAAAAGTAAATGTGTAAAAACACGGTACAACTATAGACGTTATGCTAATTAAAGTATCATCGTAGTTTGAAAATTAACTAGCAAAGAAGAAAGAATTTTGCTCAAGACTCAGGGAAAAATGTTTCCCTTTTTAATTCATTAAATAGCAAAACAATACATCAGTAGATCCAGAAAAATAGAAAAACCAAAACAACAAAAGTAGACTAAATCAAACAGAAAATAAAGCACTAACTCTATAAACAAACTAATCTCCATAAACTTGGCTTAGTGTGTGACTTGCTCTTGAACATGGGTCATGGGTTGTTAAATAAAGAAATCTCCATCAGTTGAGAGATTCCAGCCACCAAAAGTGCAAGACGAGTAATAGCTTACTGAACTGGAGAGTAGACCACGAAGGCCTTGATTCAACTATTGGGCTTGGACATTGACATTGAGATGGGCCTAGTGGGCCTGAGTTTGTGTCTTAACAGTCGTTAATACAAAACAAATTTAAACCCAACCAGGAAACTCTGGTAAGATCTCCAACTGCAAACAAATTATGGCACGGAACGTCAATGGCTGTGAAGAACTTGAGGTTCCTGGACCTTACCATCTCATAAGATGAAATAAAACTATGATAGACTTAAATCCACATGAAAAATCTACTACTCTAGACAAAATTAAGTCCAAGTAGAACAACTACCACCATATATACAACTAAACACATATAAACATTCAATTTTAAAAAATAATAATAATAAAAAGTCATATACTATTTTTTAGATGCATTCTTTGGGATCACAGCTCATAAAACAAGTATTTAAGTACAATAGTTAATGAGTCTGTTTGAGACACGATGTATAAACAAGATTTTAGTGATTATGAGTAAAATAATTTTTGGAGATAGAATTTTAAAATTTTTGGTAAAAGTAGGTGATGTTCATAAAATTAAAAAATAATTTTACATAAAAGGTGGTGAGATTCACGAAGTTTAATAATAAAAGAATATAAAAATAATAATATTTTAAGTAAAAGGTGGTGAAGATATTAATAATAGATTGTAAAAGGTGGTGAACACATATTAATAATATAATATAAAAAGTGGTAGGGATATTAATAATAGATTGTAAAAGGTGGTGAACATATTAATAATATAATATAAAAAGTGATGGAGTCTGTTAAGATGATATAAAAGGTAGTAGATCATAGGATATAATAGAATATGATAGTGATTAGAAGGAAAAAAAAAAAAAAAAAAAAAAAGAATTTTTTAAATTTTTTGGAGAAAATAATATATGATTTTAAATTTTTTTATTAAGATTGCAAATGGACCCCA
>WUAT03394666.1:0-10216 GCA_010015005.3 Ulmus americana
AAATGGTGAATCAGGATCAGCTGGATGAACTATGATACCAATCGACTAGGTCTTAGTCATGCAATCGACCAGAAGTATGGCGACCCGAGTTCCTAATAGCTTATTTAACCCTCTTAAGTATGGCCTGGAATTTTTTTGTTTTTTTGGTTAAACCTAAGCATACAATAAAAGGTCAGCTCTTAACATTTGGAATACTCAAAAACCTAGCTGCTTTAAAAACCGAGTAGTCCACATATTTTGTTTAAAACTCATACTTGGATAAGGTCGTCAAAACTTCGTACATGTATAAAACATATTTTCCTTATTGGAAATCAAGATTTAAAACGTTGTCCTATGGCAAATCATAATTCCAGAAAATGAAAACTGACAATTATAAAAATAACTCAAATAAGGGATTTTAGAGAGTAGTTGTTGGTAAATCATAGTTTACTAGACTAATAATTAAAAGAAAAACCTCCAGAAAGAATATTTACATATCAAAAGCATAACGAGAAGAGTACGGCATAAAACATAAACTACAATAGTTTATAAAAAAAAGCAAACCATAATAACATAAAATAAACCAAGTCCTTGCTGCATGTGCAGAATATGTGTGCATGGTCGAGTTATCCATTCCCACCTTCTAGAAACCGACCACACCTGCATCACATTCATATATCGGAGATATGCTTACCCTTGGTATCTACAACATGAACGTAACTCATGAGCCGAAGCCCAACAAGTACATACATATCTCACAAAATAAGTGTAACACATCCGATAAGCATATAATATATATCAAAATGATAATAATGTCATGATTCATGGATATATTGCCTATTGAATGCAAATTCTTTTAGTTAAACATGTTAACGTCTAGACTCTTGGTGACATGTTATCTAGACTCGAGCCCTTGTGTATTCATGTATGGATATTTGTCCCTTTAGGTGTCACCACAAAGTGGTCAACAATTCAAAGTGAGATTTGGTTCGCTTGGGGTATGTTGACATGATTAGGATGTAGAGTGTGGATGAACCAAGGCTTGCATACTATACATGGTAGAGTGCAACCCATCATACGTAGTCATCCTTTATCAACAATGGAGAGTATAAGTTTGCACTCTACATTGGTCGAGTGTGAAGTTAGTCACACACGAATAGTTAGGAGGGAGGAGTCTACATAAGGTTTCACACAGACCCAATCATACTTGGTCAAGGTTGATAAGTGGTCGAGCTCGACATAGGGTCACATGCGGACTTGGACTCTACGCATGTTGTGTGTGATCGTGGAGTCTACACATGTGATGTACAATCTTGGAGTCTACACATGCCGTGTGTGATCTTGTAGTCTACACATGTCGTGTGTGGACTCTACACAATGTCGCATGCGGACTTGGGCTTTACCCAATGTCGCACGTGGACATGGGCTTTACCCAATGTCGCACGTGGACTTGGGCCCCAATATCACACGCAGACTTGGGCTCTACATAATGTCACATGCACTACTAGAATAATGAGTCTTTATCACATGACAATCCCACGTTATTAAAAAAATATGCTTAAATATATAGGACTAAAAAAAAAAGGGCGGGTCCGTGAATACTTGGGCGGGATCAATAGATTTTACTCTTTTCATAAAAACAAAAAAGCCAAATTTATCACACTTACACCTCACTAGCCAGTCACCCACACTCACATCACTCCAAAATATCAACACAAGAGAGGAGGGTTTGAGACAACTCGAGAGGGAGGCTCCGAGCGATCTCGAGAGAGGGACGACCACTGCCATCGCCTTCGCCATCTACCACCACCATTGCTGTCTACCACAACTACGAACATGCCACCGTGTTAGATTCGCAGCCGCGAACCATCAAGTTCACAACCGCGAACTCCATTCATAGGTATTTTCTATTTCTTCTCTGGTTTAAAATTTTTTTGGTATTTTTTCTCTTCTCATTCCACATGATTGAGATTTGTGTTAGATGGCAACGGTGGTGGAAGACTTTCCTCCTAAGAATTTAGGGCCTCTGACCACATCACCTCCCTGAGCACCACCTATCCCTGGCCCCTTCAACACTATCGAAACCCCTAATTTCGAATTTAGGGTAACTACTTTAATTTGTGTTTTCCGTCTTTCAACCCTAATTTCAATTTAGGGTTTATCTGGTTAGATTTGTTATTAGTTTTGATGTGATTAAAACGAACAGATATGGTATTTTGTTTTTTTTGTTTGGTTGTAGCTGTTAATTTTTTTTGTTTCATTGACGGCGTAGATACAAGAAGCTCCTATTAGTGAACCTTACAAAGGACATGTCATTTACAAAACTATGTCTGTTTGGAATAAGTTATTGCATTGCAGAATACAAAATCACTTCCAAAATACTCTTTGGACAATTGCATTAGTCCATGCCTTCTTTAAACAGGTGAGCTTTGAATACTATTTTGATGCTATTTTCGCAAGCAATAATCAAGTAAATCTTATTTTTGGGACAATTTTGTTCAGTATTACGTTCACATAATTTTCATTTTGAGTGTGGAGCTTGTCGCAAAATATTTACTTTGCCAGTCCTGTGATGTGAACTTTTACTTGTTTGCTTCTTTAATTTTCAACTATCTTAGCTTGGTTGATGAACAACTATGGAGTAGAAAAAAATAATATATAAGTTGTGGGTAGGCATATAATGTTTACTTTTTATCCATATGATTTCTTGTCATATACGTATCTAAAATGGGGAGTGTTTGAGAAGGGCAGAGTAGTTGATGATGTTGAGACTGAACTGATTGAACTTGAGGATGTACTTGATGGATTAGTTGTGCAAATAAGCTCTATTGTTCAAATCAGGGGTTCAATCCCTCTTTTTTGGTCATAAGAAACTGATGGACACCTGATAGCTTTCTCAGAGGTATCTAATAGAAACCTCACATTTGAATATTAAACCATTCATTTTATGTAATGCTCTGGAATGACTTATTCTGTTTGCAAATTACTGTCGACATTTTTAACTACCATTGATCTTTTTCTAGTGTCAAAGAAGGATCAGAATTACGAAGCCACCAGACTTCATTTTGAAAATATTTATTTATGTAATCAACCACTTCACTATTGGTGGTACAAAGCTGCAATGATAGATGACGTGCCTCATATATTTGAAGCTGTCTTCCAATGCACGTTGGAGGTGAGGATATCTACTGTTTAGAACCTACCCCTTATTTTCATTGTTATGTATATTTTTGTTGGGCCCCTGTGTCTGACAGACAGGACCAACCTTTTATTGGAACAAATGGGTGCATTAACCATATATTGAATGTGGAAATAGCTAATAATTAAAACCAAGAAAAGATAGTTGTTTTGCTGACATGATTTTATGCTGCATCCTTGCAGATGTTTACTAAAAATTTTGAGGATTATCTCGAGCACTGCCTCAAGTTCTTTTCATTGCTCCATGCCATTGCAACACATTGTTTTCCTGCATTAATTCACCTATCAAGTCAGGTTGTTGATTAAATTTATTTTCCTTCCACTAGTGTATAAATTAACCTATTTCCTGAATAATCAACATTCTTAGGCACCTATATCTCTTTCATTTCTTCTCTTTTTTAGTACTTCGTGTTGCTAGTCTATTTTAAGACAAATGTAAAATGTCTTTTGGATTTTTCTTTAGCAACTAAAGCTTGTTGTGGATTCAATTATATGGGCATTCCAACACACAGAAAGAAATATTGCTAAAACTAGGCTCAACTTGTTATTAGAGATGCTGAAGAATTTTTAGGTTCAATTTTGATTTATTCCTTTTATTTTTGTTTGAGATTATTCCGTTTAGAATTCTAATGTTATTCTTGTAAACTAACAGAATTCTGAGTTCCGTAATCAATTTTATCACACATACTTCTTGTCTATAGAGCAAGAAATATTTGCTGTCTTGACAGATACCTTTCATAAGCCTAGTTTCAAGTTACATGTTTTGGTGCTTCAACATCTATTTTGCCCGGTAATGTATATTTTTATGCCTTTTTATTTATTTTCCTTCAAGAGGCAGCGGGACCAAACATTACTAACTGTTTGACTGGTCTTCAGGTGGAAACTGGTTTATTGACGGCGCCTTTTATGGGATTCTGCAATAGTTCCTTACCCTTATCCAAGTAATTCTATTTTTTTTTCATGAGTGCACTATAAAACTATTGAGTACATCATTCCCGAACATGACTGCTACTGAGTTATGAAATAATATTTATTTGTTCAGCTTCTCGCTCCGCTAAGTGTACAACTAACTTGAAGTGTTTTTACAAGTCACACAGTTTGTGAACAGACTATTTGAGTCGAGAAATGACCTCTCAACATTTAAGAATAATATTCGAGACTTCCTTGTGCAATCTAAGGAATTTTCTACCAAGGTAAACATAATAAAAGCATGTCATGCTACTTGTGGTTTTGAGCTTGGCATCTATTAAAGATTTTGTTATAATTCACTACCTATGCCAAACTCAATGTTGTGGTTGGGTTAGAATTTTGACATTTTCAGATGAGTAGGGTCTCAATTGAGTTAATCTTTCCTCACCAACCTATGTAGTCATCTTACTATGTGATCATATTGAACAAAAATGGGTTAATTTGAGTGCTCTTAACATTTTTGCTGGACAACAAGGATCTTTACGCTGAGGAGGAGGCTGTCCAAAGAGAAAGAGAGCGACAAAGGATGCATTCTATCCTCGGGCTTATTGCTCCCAACATGATTCAAGATGAGATGGTGGACTCATAGTTGCCTAATTCTAATTGAGCTGGTTTTGTGGATGAGGCAGATTTGACACGTGGATGTTGAATGGATGCTACAATTTTTTTCCACTTTAATTAGTTTTTTTCTTTTTTTGGGCTAATCCAGGATTTTCTTTAGCTGAAAGTAGTAAAAACCACAGGCTAGTTGGTGGGTAGTAGTGCCTGTCTATTGGATGGGTGTAGAGTATTTAGTTCTGATTTAGGAAAATATATCCGAGTCATTGTTCGATTTTGCTAGAGATTCAAAGTTCATATTTTTTGTATTTGATGGATGGGATATAGATTGTTTGGATTTGAGGACCTTTATTTATGTAATCAACCACTTCACTATTATTTGTTTTTATGTTATTTTTAAGAGTTGGTATTATAATGGTGTATAGAAATGACAAAATATAATTTATAAATATAATAATTTTGATTGCAACACTAAAACAATGTGACATGTATTTAAAAAATGTGATAAAATAAAACAATACGACATTACTAAAAAGGTCATCAATAATATAAAATCATAATTAAAAAATGCAATAAAATCTTTAGTCCACCATATTTTTAAAATATTTGTCACATTTTTATTAGTGTATAGAAGTCATTTTTTTTTTAAATAATCATAATTATAAAATGTGATAATAAAAGTTTGATCACATCTAGGCAGCACAATTAAAAAATGTGATAAAACTCCAAAGACTTTTAATCGCGTGGGCTGACATAGAGTTTAATAAAACACTGCCATATATAATGACCGTGTTTTTCACC
The DNA here is from genome assembly GCA_010015005.3 of Ulmus americana. Lineage (NCBI taxonomy): Eukaryota > Viridiplantae > Streptophyta > Magnoliopsida > Rosales > Ulmaceae > Ulmus > Ulmus americana. The sequence continues at coordinate 5,506 of WUAT03394666.1, forward strand.
TGCAATTGTAGGCCATTATTTTAGTAGTGAATTCCTTCCCTGGAAAAGATTACGATCGCCTCAAAAGATGAAAAGGTTTGTACCTACAAAACTAATATTTTTTTCACGAAATGTTGATTGTTAATTTTGAGAGAGCAACTATGTAGTCTTAATATCAACTATGTAGTTGCTCTGTTATAGAAAAGAATGACTAAAATAGTTGGGTAAACGACTGGCCAGAAAAACAAAGAGCAACTGACTTAGTCGGGCAAACAACTAATTTAGTCACGTGGATTTTGTAAACATCCATTAAATTTGAGTTTTCACACGACTGATATGGTCGTTCTCCTGAATAAATTAATCATTCTACTTTAATCATGATTGATTTCATTAGTCGCCTTAGACAGTTAAGAGCGACTGTGTTAGTCGCGTCCCCGACTAGTAGTTGAGCAATCTCTCAAATTTGAATATTTGATCCCTGACTAGCTAGTCATTCGAATGACTAGGGTAGTCTATTCTTTCCACTGTATAGCGACTATGTTAGTTGTTTGGTGACTATATAGTTGTTCATTTAATGTATTCTTGTTTTTTAATTTTTTTTCTTTATTTTAAACTAGTTTCAAGTATTGTACTAACTATACTTTGTGTTTAAATTTTCAAGGTTGTTATTCATCCAATACTGCAACCGACCAAGGAGGAGATTCACATGCTATACTTGTGATCAATGTCCCACATTCGTGACATGAGGGATGATGTCATTGAAGAATTGGTGAAAGTAATTGATAATGTCACCGGTTTGAAGAATGAGGCAGTTAAGCCTACACCCTCACCTCCATCGTCGAAACCCCATAAAATCCAAAAGAGACCTAGAGAAAAAGAAGTTCCTCTCGAAGAAGCGCAGCCCACTATTGAGACCGTCCAACCTCCGGACGGTGCATTGGCCAAGATGGAGGCCCGATTGAAGAGTTATATCGACCATGTTGGTCGGGTGGTTGAAAAACAGGTTCGGGCTCATTATGATGCACCCTTGGTGAAGATTCTGATTGACACCCTCGTCACCATGCTCCAAACCCAAGACGTCACAGACATGAACATTTTATATGTCTTGGAGGATAATGTATTGGAGATGGCCGAAGTTCCTTTGCAAGAAAACGAAGGAAATGTAATATATCTTACACTACTTGAGTTCCTCTTTTCCTACGCTTAAAATGTACTGACTTTGTTTCCTTTTTCTACACATTCACAGTAGGGATTGCAGGGTGTATATGCTGAAGTTTATAGAGCTTCACAACATGAACCTCTCCATAAAGGGTGTGATCACCGATGCCACCATGGCTTACCATAGGAGCCGGTACGCTGTCAACATTTTTTAGCAGGGCATGGATCCTTAGTAAGGGGAACATGCATTTTCCTTTGACGTAACCATAGTAATTTTTGATTGAGGACATAAGTATACCATATAACACTCTTATTGTACATGTAATCATTTTTTGGGTTGTAAATATTTATTTTTTATTGACTTGCATTTGTTACACTTTCAGTATACCAAAATGAGGAGACTTGCAAGTATATCATGTGGAGACATGCATTTCTGACCATGAACCAAGGAAAGAACAATAACCAAGACACCTAACTTTGAAGTACTATGTTTGTGTTAAAGAAAAATGGATTGATCCGCGTGTTGTTATATTATTAGTAAACCATAACGAGCACACTTGCAAGTATTTCAATGGAAATTGTGTTTCCACATGAAATACTCGTAAGTGTGCTCCTTATAGTATACTGATAATGTAACAACACGCGAATCAATCCATTTTTCTTTGACATAAACATAGTACTTCAAGGTTGGGTGTCTTGGTTCTTGTTCTTCCCTTGGTTCATGGTCGGAAATGTATATCTCCACATGATATACTTGCAAGTCTCCTTATTTTGGTATACTGAAAGTGTAACAACTGCAAGTCTTTCTTCATGTATTATTGAGTGGAATAATAATTTTGAGCTTCAAAACACTTTAATCGACGATTTATGTAACATTGGACGATTGTCTTCATCCATAACTACTATCTTGGTATATTATTGGAGTACATTGATATAAGTCTTGCTGACCATCAACGTGTTTCATATATATACTACTACACAAACATATTAAACCATTTTGGATATATAAAATACTAGAAAACACCATGTAATAAGCAATTGCAAAAGAAATCCTGAAAAATATACACACTAATTGTTAAAATTTAAGAGGCCAATTCAATAGAAAGTTTTGCAAATACTTAAATGAGAATACAAATAATATCATGTTAACATTGTTCTAGTATACAAATAACTGGGGATAAAAGAAACGAAAAAGCTCAAAGGGTGGGTGTGCTTGTTGGATTCTCTTAGTTTGAACCGGTTTGGCTTTTCTTTGGGAATTTCTTTTGATAATGCATGTACTCTTTGCAGTTCTTGCACCCATTCTTGTGCTTCCTGTTCTCTCCTGCTGAATGATATCTCAAGCATTTCGGCCTTTCTCTTTTTCTCTCTTTAACTTCGAGTGGCTTTACTACCTAGGCTGTAACTTCATCGGGGACGTTCCACTGCGATTGCGAGCTCACCGGGTATATAGTATCCTTGTATGCAAGCATATAATACTCTTTCGTGTAGTAAGAAGATGCGAGAATATATAGGTTGAAATTTCCCTTTTGTGCAGTTGCAATAGTGTGTGCACAAGGTAGCTTGTCAATATCAAACTCTCGGCAACTACAAGTACTGTTCAATGTATTGACCACCCTATCAAGTGCACCTCCTCTAACATGGTACGCCAAATTGTTGAGCTGCATTATGACTAAACCGTTGGCTACCTCAAAACGTGGTCTGAGCTCATCCTTCCTCTTATAAATGTTGTTTTCCCAAACTTACCTCAATATAATACTAATATTAGTACAATGACAAATTGAGTCATCCTAATTCCCAAAAACGACTGTGTTGACGAAGTTAATAACTTGCTAATACAATAGTTCCCTAGAGATGTTGTCACATATTATAGCTATGACCAATCTATGGATATGAATGACAGCTCTTTTAAAGAAGACTTTTTTAATAGCCTTCTGCCAAGTGGCTTTCCTCCACATAAATTATTACTAAAAATCAACTGTCCAATTATTTTGCTGCGTAATATTCATTCATCTGAAGGTCTATGTAACGGTACACGTTTAATTTGTCATCAGTTTAGTTTGAATGTTGTTGATGTTAAGATCATTAATGGTGATCATATGGGAAAGTGTGTTTTCTTGCCAAGAATTCCATTCACACCCATCAACGATGAACGCACCGTGTTCCTTTTCAAGCGTACCCAGTTTCTTGTTCGTTAATGGTTTGTTATGACAGTTAATAAATATCAATGACAAACTTTAGATTATGTTGGCATTTACTTGCCCAAACCAATATTTTAGAACTAGCCAAGGACAAACATTAAATTACAACATTAGGACCCTTTCCTTTTGCACACTATTACTTCTTTTTTTATATAAATGTTTGCTGATTTTAGAAATGGCAAAAAAAAATATATATATATATATATGCACATTTGAATTATGAGTTTCATCATAGCTTGGTTCTTATCATTAAGACTCGTTAAATCTCTTTATTTTGACTCTGGTTTTTGCCTTATAAATTTATACAAATATAATAGTATAGTACATGCCCTCAATAGAGCCTTTTATATTGAACCACTTCAACTATACACATTCTCCATTTTAGCATGTAATTGCAGCTATTTTGACTTGTCGCTTTTGATAACTCTTCCAATTTTGCTCATCGTGTATTTTCTTATTTATATAAATAGCTTTCTTTTAAGTAAACAAATATTTTTTATTTGCCTTCAAGATGGCATCAAAGATATCCAAAGTGTCATCAACCCTTGCTCAGAAAAAGAATACCGAATTAAGCTTAAACCTTCAACATACAACTACGCATGTGAGTTGAAATGTAAGTACGTCGTTGATGCATTGGATGCTGTAGAAAATTGCATGAAGAATAAAGCTTCATATCCTGTTTGTAAATACAATAATACCACACTATGGTATCTCAACACTTTTTTTTTGGGCTCACTAGAGTGAGTGTACGGAGATAGCAAGCCACAACATTTCTGCACATCTTGCAACTGTTACCATTTTTTCCCTTCCACTTATTTTATCAAAATATGCAATACCAAAATTGTCTAGAATTTTAAACTACCGGCGTTGCACGTGCTATCTAACTAGTTATGTGCTATGATTCTAAAATGTCTTTTTGCCAATAATAACATCAACCCAAAAATTATTTTAAATAGTACTAAAACCTAAACTTAAACTAAATAAATTAAAAAGCCTAAATTCAAAATATCTTATAGTATTAATTTTTATTTTATATAATACATTTTTATTTCAATATTGGAGGTAGTTTTGAAATTTTCAAAAAGTTTTGTCATCTTAGCTTATCCAAGTGTAATTATTCAATCAATAGAATACCAAAATGTTTTTTTTCAAAAAATTATGTGCTTTTAATATTTTTGACAGCTAGAGGGTGCCAAAATGCAATTTTCCCTATGTTATAACTACCAAAGTCAAAACTCTAACAAATACCAATATACCATAACACCTTCCTCTTCATCACTTTACATTTTCTTTCATTTTTTCAAACTTTATTTCAACAACTAGACAATTCCTTCACAATTCTTTCAGATTAACTAACTAAAATAGTCAAAGTG
>WUAT03394777.1:0-10216 GCA_010015005.3 Ulmus americana
TGGGAGATTTCACGCATACGCGCGGCAACGCGAACTTCTGGCACCACGACACAAAATTGAGAACGAATTTGGCTGAGGTGTCTTTATAAAAGTTGTAGCCCTTTCTCTTAGCTTTCTATTGCCATGAAGAGAACCTCATTTGGACTTCAGATGAAGACGTTATGGCCAAAATACTAAAGTATGTGTAGAGTCAAACTTGCCTAAATTTTCAGCACTTTGATTTTAACTTCTATTGAACTTCTATACTTCCAAATATGCTCTTCAACTATGGCTTGCTTCAACTTCATCTTACAATCTTCAATCTCCATTATTAATCTCCTTTTAAGCTTAAAAGACCTGAAAATGCATAAAAACAACAAATGAAACCGAACACAACATCTAAGAATTATCAAGGCATAAATACATCGATTAAAGCCTTAATTAATCTTAAATACTAACAAATATATAGTAATAATTATGCATTTCTGGCTCCAATCAGGACACATCCAAAATAAATCGGTTGAAACAATATTCATGTCAAAATTACTAAACAAATCAAAGGTTGAAGATCTCAGGAGGTCTGTAAAAGATTAAAATATTGAAGGAATACACGAGCCATAGCAAAGAAGAAGCAAATCAACAAAAAGTTTCTAAGACTGAAGTTTAAAGTTTATTAAGAATGATTCATCCTTCAACCGGAGAATAATTGAAGGTAGAAAAAATGCGAAGGAAGTTCACAAAATAAATTTTATTATATACAAAGAAACATTACAAGCATGATGGAGAAACTAATGGTAAAAGCTTGGAGGAAGAACCTCCGCCCCACAACGACAGGGGAGGAAGGTCTTCGAGGAGCATCATCTTCATAAAAGGTTCTCCTTCTCAATCCCTAGCGTCGCAATACATTCATCTCGGCTTGGTCTTTCCTATGCTGATTAATATATTCCCGGTGAGAAACTTTGCTGGCAAGTTCAACCAAAGCATCATCATCCAGCCGCAGTCACCAAGATAACGATGTATTGACATTATCATCTTCAAGAGGATGAAATCTAGAAGAAATCGATGAAGGACCCTCGCCATGACGATAAAAACAAGCATGGAATGATTAAGGATTGTTGTCTTGTAGAAATCGGGGAGGTTGCCTCTTTAAGATTTTGAAAGTGACAGATTCAAGAGGATCTCTCAGTGAAGGAGGGTTTGCTTCTTTTGGTGGAGATTTGGGACGTTCTACTGAAGAAGCAACAAAATTTATCCTTCGAGGATAATTGATCTCGTCATCAGAAAGAAAAATGAATGAATCGTATGTTAGACAAGGAATGAAGCGTCGAAGGGTTGGGGTAACAAAATCAAGATAATCTTCATAAGAAAATTATCCTTCATATTTTGGAGTTAGCCAATATCTATAACGTCAGAGTTTCGCCCCAAAAATGCTCCGGTATCCCAATCCTTTGGTGAAAACAAAGCTCTAGGAATTAGATAAGATGTATGCTAGAATGGCTGAAGATCTTTCATACTTAGCCTTTCGAGACATACTTCGATATGAGTGCATTGAAAGCCAGGGAGAACGCTTTACTGGAACTTTGGATTTTGCAAAATTTAAAGGAAGGAGCCTCTTGCTATAACCAAAATGATGTATTGAATGGTCAAAAAGTTTGATTGTGTGCGCCTGAGATTTGACTGAACAAATATGGAAAATATGAAAGTCAATTCTTATTTATAAAGCATGAAAGATTTACAAGAATTCGTAGAAACTTAAAGTACATGGAAAATGCAAAAAATAGGAAGCCGCACCTCTTTGACCTGAGGGAAGCTCATCTTTCAACATCGAAGGATCGACAACCTGCAAAGTTAAAGGTGTCTTCAAAAAGCCGGTGGTTACAGAAATTGAAGATTGATCGATGGGATGAAACCTACACTCAGGTGTACTAAACCCACATAGTCTTTCAAGAGTGACTTCAGGGCTAAGCAAAGGTTGGGAGAAGGAGATGTTCACAAGAGCATCAAAAGTTCGAGAGGAAGTTGCAGGGGCATTTGAAGAGCTTGGAAGGTCTTTGTTTGTTTCAACTTGCGGAGGAAAATCCTCAAGTTCTTCTTCGACAAAGTCATCCTCTTCATCATCTGAAACATAGTTGATACGTAGACCCTTTTTTCAATATAATAATGTTGATCATAGTTTCCTACGTCAACATTGTTCAGAAGGTCATACACATCACGATCAGCTACTACCCACTCCTATGAAGGACAGAGTGCCATCTCCTATCCAACTCTAAATCTACTAGAGCTATTCAAAACTCTGGTTCTCGAGTAGCGTGTGAAATTTTGTCCAAACACTTCCACACATTTAGTTTTGATGGTCTCCTCTTGTTTCTCTTTCAAGAGAATAAGTTCCATCTCCAGTAAAGTTTTTTTCGCCTTTAATAACTTAAGTCAAGGAATAAGGTAAGAAATCTGTTGAAATAAAGTCAAAAGAAAATTAAGAGAAGATACATTATACCTTTAAGTTTGTCTTCGTTTGGGAAAGCTTTTCATCCATCTCTCGAAACTTCATTTCAAGTTTATCAACTCCAACTGATGCCGATTGTTTCTCTTCAGTTAAGACAACAATTTTGTTTCATTCAAGTACTAGAGAGGAGAAAGCTTGATCCTTCTCATGGAAGTATTCCTGAGAAGATAATCAAGCTACTACTAACACCTTCAAGAACATTTCTATCTTCTCATTGGGAGATTAGCGCAGAAACTCTCCTTGTGTAAAAGGGCTCAGAAATGTTGAGTAGAAGGTTATCAAATTCAGGGGAGAAGGCTTTAAGTTCTTCATCACTAGCTGATCCTTTCTTTTGAGGAAGATTTCTTTCTGACAAAAAAAAAATGGAGGAAGATCTTGTGTAATAGCTAGAGGATGATCAGAAGAAGGCGGGGGAATGGATGGCTCCTCAATGTTTGTAGCTCGAACCTCCTCCAGAAGATCTAAGTCATAAGGATATTAGATTAAAAAATATATATATTTTTGAAGGATGCTCACTAATTTGAATTGTTGAAGCTTCTAAAATCTTAGCATTCTTCTAAGGAGACTTTTGTTCAGGACTTTTTTCGATGGAGCCGCCAGCTGGGGAATCTTTCGATTTGGACCCACCTATAAGAATTTTCACAGGAAAAAGAGCAGAGTTCTTTTTAGATTTCCTTTTAATGTGTACGATCAACATTTTGGGGCTTGAACCTTCCGTGACTTGTTGATCCTCTGGTAGGAAACCAATTGGTGAAGGAAGAAAAGAATCCTTCAGTGCTACTTCCTGGGTTTCTGATGGTCTAGTGGCAGTTGAAGGATGAGCAAAATCTTTTGCAGGCACAACCAAAATAGTGCTCCCTTCAATTTCACTCAAAGCCAAAGGCTCAGCAGATGATGGCTGGGGAAATTCGCTAATCACATATTCGGCATTTGCAAATTCATCATTGGATGGAAGGGAGGGGCGATTTTCAAAGTTGACAAAGGCAATTGTGGAGGGATTGCCTAAGTTTCTAGGGCAAGGCTTTTGGTGAAAAATCTTGGCTTCTGAACGAACTAGATGAAGCCTTGGGAGGTCTCTTGCAAGTAGGATTGGATTACCTGCGCTATGAGCTTGAAGGTAGGGGGAACAACAGCGAAGGATAGAAAGAGTGAATGGATTAATCATTCAGTTGATGTGAATAGCTATATTTTTGTCCTTCAGAATGAACCTTCGGAGATAGTTGGCTCTCTCTTCGGAAGGTTTTGGGGCTTTGGGGTTGAAGATGTTAGTATCCTCAAGCGCTAAAATTCAAAGAAAATGAAATTTTTTCAGAGATAAGCAAAGACCCAATAAAAAAGAACAAATTAGAAATTGAGCAAATTAATTACCATAATTGAAACCCTGGTGAATTTGGAAGACATAATGGTTGACTGAAGGAGATCGCCCCTTTTCACTCAAAAAGAAGTAGTGCTTGGGATCAGAATCTTGGGAAGGAATTCCAGAGAAACATACCCAACCTTTACTTGGGGAAAGGAAATACTTTGAAGATTTCACAAACCTTACTCTGACATAGCAGAGGTGGAAATCTATTAGCCCCAAACCAAGATCTTTGATCAAGTTCAATAGTATGAATCCGCTCATGGTTCTACTAGAGTTAGTGGATAGTTGGAGGGGGTGAAGTCATAAATAGAAAAAAAAAAAAAAAAAAGTAGTGGAAAAAGGGGATAAGTGGAAGCCTGAGATTATGGAGATGAAGCTCGGAGATCACGATCGAACCAAAGGGAAGAATTGAGGAGTTTTTCTTCCAGTTTTCATATTGAGATCCAAGAACTTCCAAGATACAATCAGACGAAATATTGCATTTGTGGCGGTACTTATCAACTAGGATTTTGTTTAAAGCTACTTGGGTGGGAGGAACAATGAGAGATTTTGAAGAAGAACTTGCCATGGTGAAGAACTTTAGTTTGAAGAAGAATGGGTTTTTGGAATTTAGAGGGTAAAAGATATTAAAGCTTGGAAAGAGAACAAGAAAGTTAATGAGAAGAAGAATAAGAAAAATTCTGATGGTAAATATAAAGGGAAAAAAGTAATTATGGCGCTGAAACCTACATTAATGGAGAAGTATGAAAGTCATAAAAGTATCGCCGTCAAAGTTAGGAGGAAAAATGTCATTTTTTTTTTTAATTTTCGAAACTCAAAAATTGAAATTAAAAAGGGGGAAATGGGTGGGAAAATTATGAATTTTCCTACATGGAAGCATCTTAATGGTCAAAATGGGAATGATTGGCTGGAGGATGAGTACGATGTGCCAAAAGATGAGTAGGATAATTTAGGGAAGGATAGCTCAGCGAAGGGTTATTCTATGATAGATCCCTTCCAGAGGATCAAATTTAATTTCAATGTCTACAAATACTAAACTTTTGTAATAGATGGACACATTCATTTTTCTTAGAGCAGAAGAAGTTGATTTAAGAGCTCTTTTCTCTCAACTTCCTACGCTTAGAGAAAGTGAATCTTAGGAACTTTTTTAGAAGATTCCACTTTCTTCTTCGATTGTATTTGATCATTTGATATAAGATTTGATTGAAAGGTTATTGTTTGTAGAAGTTTTTAACCCAAACAGAAAACAATAAAAATAATGCAAAAAAAATTAAAACGAGTTGAAATAATATAGAGAAAAATATAATTGACGTTTATTCATCACCACTAAACATGGATTCCAATCAATTCATTCCTTAACTCTAACTCTAATTACTCTAATTGGAGACTCTAATTTTAAGGGTGTCAAGGCCTAACTATCCTCTACCTCTTATTTTTGATTAGTTGATTAAATGTACGCTTATTAACCAACCTTATTTATTGGACAACTTAGAGGTACGCCTACTAGATTTAATGCAATGAGAGCACGATAGTTCTAAAGAAGTAATGACTAGACTAGACAAAGTGCTGCATAAGTCATGGACTTTTAATGTAGGTGTTTGATCTACTTTACAAATCCATCACAAATTCTTATTAAGGATTAAGAACTAGAAACGATTACGTACTAATAATTCCTAATTAACATTAAGCCATCCATCAAATCTCTTAGCATGAATTCTAATCAAATTAATAGACAAACTATGATAATCAAACTAATAGACAAACTATGATAATCAAACAGTAAATCATTCACATTTCCATAAAGAATAATAGATGAAAGAATTAAATATGGAATAAATTAATTGAAACCATGTTTAGTGCTAGAACTATCATCAATTACAAAAGAATTTAGCTACTCATAATATCTAAATAAAACATTAGAGTATTCATTAAACAAGCAAAAGAAAGAGATAAAGAAAGCTTATTAGTTTCTGTAATCCTTAAAAGCTTCAGCAGCAACAAATGAGTTTTTTTTACCTTCAAGTCTTTTTCTCTTCTTTTTCATGTATTGTCTAATACTCTAAACACAATAATAAATCCTATTTATAGTCCTAGGGTTGCTAAGGGTATTCTAAGAATAAAATCTACCATTTACAGGCTTTGAATCAGAATTAAAAATAAAATAGAACAATTTCAAAAACTGAAATTCCGTCGGCTCGCCGTGGCAAGTTTCGTGTTGGAATTCTTATGGATTTGGTTTTCTCTGCTCGCCGCTGCAAACCTCATTTTCCCCCTAGTTTTAGTATGGGACTTTTTGGCTTTCCTCGCCACAATGAGTACATAAATGTTAATTTAAAATCTTTAAGTTCCCAAACTTGACTCCATCCGTTCCAAATCATCCTGAACCTTCCATAAGTCTCTAAAATCACGTTCAAATACCTGAAATCACAATTAAACAACAAATACCCACGAAACGATACATGTGGAATAAAATAGCAAATTAAACTCTAATCTCACACAAATATCGATCTTTAAAATACCAATTAAGCACAATTTCTTGCACTTATAACAACCCCCAACAAGCTCCTTACCAGTTATTAGCAAGCTAAGCGAACTAAAAACAGACTCAAAATAAAAATCAAAACAATGTTAGCATTAATCTATGAGTTCACTCAACTTTAGTCTCAAAAATTGCACATAACATGCAACATATAGAATAATTAAATATCACCTAAATCTAAAGACAATTCAAACATCAATCTCACATTCGTTCTTGACTCTTGAACATCCATCATGCCACAAACTATTAATTACAATACCCAGATAATTTTATGCACAACATTCATGAACAAAATTGTAGTCTCTAAAAATATGAACAAATATGTGACAAAACTATCACAATTCAAACTCCATAGATTTATTTTTCAAACCGCTCTCCACTAATGTAGAAAGAACACACCACCTTGGATTAATAAGTCTTTAATAGGCTTGTATCGTTAGTCTAAAGTATAAGTTACGAAAGAACGGGAATGGTTTAAAGCAAATAAAAGAACTTAGTCTCTTTTGATTTAAGCACAACCATTTAAGTACTAAAATAACTTCAACTATCACCCAATCTTTCTTCAACCATCATTGAACTTTTTCTTCGAAAATTAGTCATCGCATATTTTCATACTTTATCACCATATCACTTTTTTATATTCAAGAACAAATTCTTCTCTTCTCTTTTCTTCCTTTTTCTTTCTTTCACATGTCTTATTTTTCCCCCTTTTTTTTCACAACCCCCAACCTATTTCTTTCAATGTTTCGGGTTGTGGTAGCATTTTAACACAATTTCCATTCTTTTTTTTTTTTTTTCACTAGGTGCTCATCAACATAAGTTGTATTTCTACTAAGTTCTCTTAGTAATAAAGGTAGGATAAGTGTTTTCTGCTCATAAAAAAGGTAGATTATAATATGCTCATAAAAAAAAATAAGGCTAATATATAAAGTAAAATAGGCTCAAAGAAGTAACTAGCGATAAACATGATAAATGTAGGCTTTAAATGCTCAATAAATCCAAACATGACCTAAATCATATCTTAAGTAGTGTGTATTCTAGGATTTTGCTTGAGTAGTTTTCAAATGAGTTCTAGAACTTGTTGAAATCACAAAAACTTTCACAAAATATTCACACATAAAACATCTCAAAGCATTTAGACTAATCAAACCATCTTATCACATATCAAGAGAGTCTCAAACTAAATGAAATTAAGGTTCAAAATTATCCTCAAAACATTGGTGTATTTAACGTCTCCTAAAAGCTATATGTTATCTCAATTATAGTCCTATCATTGATATGTGAATTAACTATATATATATATAAACACAACCTACACAAAATTAGACATATTTTTTTTCAATTTTTATGGATTTTTCAATTAATCAAAAACAAATAAAGCATGACACTAAATCAAAGATATTTTCCACCCCCAACCTAAATCTTACATTGTCTTCAATGTAAAAACATAAAATAAAGGTAAAAGGATAAGAAAATACTGCCCTAAATTTTTCTGCATTCAGATTCCTGGAACAATGTTCAATATTTTCACCATTACTAGAGTTGTAGCATCCTTTATCTGCTGCCCATCTACTTTGAAATGCCCTTTCACTGAATGATAAAGCTCTAGCACCACCCGGTAAGGACCGTATCACTCTTAACGGTATAGATTCATAAGATTGCAACTCCTTTGGTAAAAAGCGAGGGTGAGAGTAATCAAGCCATACTTCTTAACCAATCACTAAGACTTGTTTCTTACATCCATCATCCACTTTGTGTTGAGCATTTTCATCAGAAGGTTTGGTATGAGCAACACACATTATGGCTGGCTGTGGTTGCTTCTTCGAGCTTGTCTCCATAGCATCTATTCAGTAATTAAAAATCCTTCCATCAAACTCCAATGACAACGTGCCCTCATGTACATCTATTCTAGTTCCTGCCATCTTCATGAATGATCTTCCCAAGAGCAATGGCGACGATGATGTTAAGTACCCAGCTTGCATGTCAATAATGTAGAAATCCACTAGAAAAATTAAATCATTCACCTACACTAAAATATAATCCAAAACTCCTTTCGGATAAACATTAGTACGATTGGCAAGTTATATGACTACACCGGTTTCTTTAAGAGGACTAAGATTAAGAGAATCATAAATCTATGAAGGCATAACATTAATTGAAGCTCCTAAATCTAAGACTACCTTATTGAAACGAGTGTTATCGATTATGCATGGAATGGTGAAACTTCCAGGATCTTTGCACTTGGGCAGTAGCTTTCGTTGAAGAACAGCTAACACATTCTCTCCCATACTTACCACTTCATTTCCCTTAAGCTTACACTTGTTAGTGCATAATTCCTCATGGAACTTAGCATAATGAGTATAATGAGGCACTTGCTTTATGGCATCCAAAAGTGGGATGTTAATATTCACTTTCCGGAACATATCCAACATCTCTTTCTCATTCTCCTCCTTCTTTGAGTTTACAAACCTACTAGGAAAAGAAGAAATATTAGTAGGAATATAGGGTTTAGGGATTACCTCTGTTGGTGGGATCTCCTCTCGGGAGGTAGTGGCTTCATCTTTCTTAAAGCCCAAATCCTTGTCGGCTTCCTTCTTTACCCTTTCATCAAGTTACCTCCCACTCTTTAGATTTATTGCACTTACATTCTCCCTAGGATTGACCATGGTTTGGAATGGCAACTTAACGAATCCTTGCGCATCTAATCTCCCTATCGTTGTAGCCAATTGGCAAAACTGATTCTAAAGGTTCTTAAGTTAAGCTCGGTGTCATTCTAAAATTGAATGGTACTAGTGGTCAAAGCAACAACCAAGTCTTCGAGAGACTTACCTTGGTTTTGGGGCTGATTGGGATGCTTTTGTTGGAAATTTTGTTGCACTCTTTGATTAGAGAATATTGGTGGGTTGTTCAGTGTAACATTGTATTGATTTCCGGCATAGCCATTGTTAGGGTGGAATCCGCCCATAGCATTTGCTTGCTCAAGGTTCCCATTTTTAAGTGTCGAGCATAAATCGGATGGATGGCCTATTGTGGTGCAAATGCTGCAAATCGTCGCTTGATTGATCGCCAATTATTTGACAATTGCGGTGAGATTGGAGATTTTCTAGTCAAGATTAGATGAAGTATTTACCTCGTTGACCTTCCTAGGAGCTTTGAAACTCGTGCTGCAGAAGATAAGAAGGAAGAAGAACCAAAAAGTCAACTTACCCGGACCGATCAGATCCACAAACAGCTTCCCCTGCGTCGGCGAACAGCCATATTTACACAGACTACACCAGAACTCCTGCCCGCCCTCTTTCCCGAAAGGTATCGTCTTTTTCTTAATTGGGTTGGGCTTTTTAACGTACGGAACTATGTTGGGCTTTTACTTTACACGGGAATGCCCCTAAAATGAGGCATTAAAACATTTATACCCCTGTTTTTAATCCATTACCAATGTGCAACTCTTTTTTTATACCTATTTTACCTCTCCACAAAATGACAAATTACAAAAAAAGAGATAGATGACCTGAACATGAAAAGGTAAAAAATTATTTTATACAAAAAAGAGGTACAAATATAATAATTTTAAAACGAATGTGCAAATGTAATAGATTAGGAAAAAGGGGGTATAGGATGTAATTTTCTCAAACAAACGGGAAATTGGGGGATTGAAGTGGATAACACTTTATTGTTGCGTTTGGCACATGGGATAAGGATTGGGATTAGAATTATTAATCCTAATCTCATGTTCGGTTCCGTCTATTATCTAGGATAATATATCCTTTAATGTAAAATAGTGCTTCAAAAAGAAATCCCTTAGAAAACATGGGGCTTGTTCTGTGGAGTATTTATT
>WUAT03394888.1:0-10215 GCA_010015005.3 Ulmus americana
GAACCCGTCTATACCTCCTACCGTCTTGCTTGCTTCCTCGGGCATACCCAAGTTTATGGCCGGAAACTTCAACGGTCGAAGTTGCACAAGGCGGATGCAGCCGCTGAGATCGGAGAGGGGCGGTCGGAATCGGGGGTTGGGGTTTCGCTTTTTCGGCGAACGAGTTTTCTATGTTTTGCCTTTTTCACATTTTTACTTTTTACTTTTTGGTTTCTTGTTATTTCCGACTTTTTTTTTTTTTTAATTTTTTTACCAGGGGCAAAACCGTCACCCACTGTTCAGTTATGTTAACCAAGGTCTATCGTAGATTTCCTCTTTCGCTTAGGGTCCAAATAGGGTGATTTCCCATTAGTTTTAGGAGTTTTTTTTTTAAAAAAAGATTTTTAATTAATTTTTAAATAATTTTCTATTTTTAAGGTTCAAATCGAATATCTCGATAATTACAAAGTACTTATACGAAAATTTTCCTAACCAACATAAGGTCAACAATAAATAGTAAATTATGTCTTATATGGAGATTACTTTCTTTACCTATCAATAAGTATTGGGTTTTCAACTATATGATTTAAATTCAATGGTCCAATTTAATTGAGTAATTGTACAAAACATTTTAGGGAACGTTTGGTTCACTAGTATTAATAATAATAATAATATGAATAAAAAGAAACACTGTCTCTTTTATTTGGTTAGTATTTCAAAATTGTAATATCAAATAACATTATTTTGTTTAATTAATAATAGAATAAAATGAAATTAATTATATTTTGACAAAAATATTTTTGTTTTCAAATTAATTATATTATTATAACTTATTAATATATATAATAACCTAGTTTATTATATATAATAATAATAAAATATGAAAATAAATAATAAAAATAAAAAGAGAACTTATAAAGTTTAAAGAGATAAAGTATAGAGAGAAACACCAGAGAGAAAATTTAAAGAGACAAATATAATTTATGAAATTTGAAATCTAGATAAAAAATTATATATAAATAAATTTTAGAAAGAGAAAGATAATATATAAATTAGAGAGAGATAAATTTTTGAGAGATAACTATGAGAAATAAAATTTAGAGACAAAAATTATATATAAATAAATTTTAGAGTGTGAAAGATGATATATAAATTATAGCGAGAAAATATAAAAAGAAATAGAAGAGAAAGTCTTGAGAGATAACTTTAAAAGATGAAATTCAAAGAAAAATTATATATAAATAAAGTTTAGAGGGAGGAAGATGGTATATAAATTATAGAGAGATTGTATAGAAAAAGAAAAAATTTAGAGAAGTAAATATGAGAAATGAAATTTAAAAAGAAAAGTATATATAAATAAATTTAGTGAAAGATTTAGGATATATAAATTTTAAAGTCAAGTTAATTTAAAGTACTGTTAGGCAAGAAAACGAAAATGTCATATAATTACTATTTACGGAATTACAAAGATTATTTTGAAAGTTTTTTTGTTTGTTTTATTTATTTATTTTTTAACACAAAGTAATATATAATGATATTCTCCCAAACTATATTTGGTTGAAAAGGAAAATAAATGAAAAATACAAACTTTTTTTTTTTAATTTTTGGTTACTGGGATAATAATTCAATGGAAATACAATTTCAACTCTAATCTATTTATCCTCATCACTTTTAGCTTATTTAAAGTTCCGAAAGACAAAAGAATCATCAGTTTATTTTTCCTTTTATTCTCATTTCCACAATTCATAGAGTAACTTTAATTAGAGTGATACAACCTAAAGATTCCTACATATTAGTTAATTAAAACTTATGTTGGGTTTAATTAGCAAAGCTCTTATCGTAGAGTATCTCAAAAAAGCACTAGTTATTTGATGTAATTAATTAATTTAATTAGTGATGTGATAGAAATTTAATTTTTTTTTCTCTCCAACCACAATCTCAAGTTACAAGTTATTATGACAAAAAGGTGTTTTACTAGTCAAATGTGACTAGCGTGAATTGTCTAGCCATATGTCACTAAATATTATTTTAATAATATATACACATGAAAAGTTGAAAAAAAATAATAATATCAATAGTTTGCACATGAGAATTGCACATAAATTTTCAATGGTAATAAAAAATATTAAAATAATTTATTTTTAATTAAAATAAAAAATGATTAGAGTAATTAACCTAAAAATAATTAGTTAAAATATTTTTTTAACTATTTTAACTAAAATTTAGTTAAGATTTAAAGAGCACCATTAGAGTTGTTCTCATGAATAGATTTCTAATCTGATTTGAATATATGTGACAGTGGGTCACAGTGGAATAAACCAACAGCAAAGAGCTGCAAGGAAGAGAGACAACCACTATTTGGAACTACATATCCAGGAGGCTTACCACCTGCTTTGCCTGTGTTAAAGCAAGCTTTAAGCAAAATAACAAAGCCTGTGACCTTGCTGGACATAACCAACCTGTCACTCTTACGCAAAGATGGACATCCTTCTATTTACGGCTTTGGTGGATCAACCGCCATGGATTGTAGCCATTGGTGCCTTCCTGGAGTTCCTGATACTTGGAATGAAATTCTTTATAATTTGATTCTTTGAAGCTATCTTCTTTGATTTATCACATGCTAACGAAAAATAATGAAATATTAGGGGTGGTGGGCGATTTTTACTCTTCTTAATAAAAAGTAATAAGATGTTACGAGTTATATATAAGAATATCATATGTATTGATTCAGTGAAATAGAGGTGTATATTGCAACCGTATGAATAAACACACATTTAAGATATTATTGGAATTTGATTATATATTCAGTCAACTTTGTTACTTTTAATTTTGTCATATATATATATATACATGAATTGGAGCAGGGGCGGCCAGTGAAACTATTAATTTTTTTTTTCTTCTATATATATATTTTATGAATTGCCAATTTTGCCTAAATTTAATTTCTTTTTTTTTTTTTTTTACTCCATATGTCCCCACTCAAATGTGCCCTCACTCTATGGGCCAGTTTGGTAATACTTTTGAAAGCATACTTCTATTTTTTTTTTTTTTTTTTTATAAATAGAAGTAGGAAAAAAGTGTTTGATAAACAGAGATAAAAGCACAGTGTTTGGTAAACATAAATAAAAGTACTCTTTCAGGAAGTTTGTTCATTTTCACAGCAGAAAAGAAAAACAGGTAAAATGGTGCTTTTGAAAGTTGCTTTCTGCTTTTGCTTTTAAAATTTTTATTTTTATTTTTCGTAATTTATTTTTGTCACTATTTTTTTATTTATTTCATATTTCTCTATTACATTTTATATATATATATTTCTCTCTCTCTCTCTTTCTTTTATTTATTATATATTCTCTAAATTCATATTTTTCTCTAAACACTCTCTTATTTTTTTTTTTTCCTAACTAAACTTGCTCTCTCATATGTATTTTTAGATTTTCTCTCTCATATTTTATTTTATCTTTATCTAATCTCTCTCTTCTATATATGATATTTCATCTTTTTTCTTTCTATTATATTTTTCTTAATATATTATACATCATGTTGTGATTAAATTTTGTTTATAAATTTTACATTTAAATATATTTGAAATCATTACTTATTAATTTATTAAATGAACATGTTTATTTTTATTTTAAATATAATAATAATAAATATTTTTGAAATTAGTTGTATGAACTTATTAAAAATTGAATAATTAATGTGATTGAATTTTTACTTTGAAATAAAATTAAAGAAATTTACACACAATAAAAAATATATAAATTAAGAATATTTGATATTTTTAAATATTTACAGCATTTTAGATTTTTAGTTTACCAAACACCACTTCACTGCTTTTAGAGTCTACAATACTTTTAAAATTACACTTACCAAACGCTCAGTTTCTTGCTCTCACAACTTCATCCTCCAGCACAGTTGACAGCAACTTCTTCCTAAAGCATATCATTACCAAACTATTTGTCTTTTCTTCCAATTAAAAATAAATAAAAACCTTGTAAGAAAAAATTAATTATTTTAGTGGGAAATGGGAACGTTCTAGGTAGAAAGTGAGAGAAGGGCAATAGAAATTATCACAAAAAATTAAGAGTAGAAACTTCTGGACTGAGTCTGAGATGACACCAAGAAACAGAAACTTAAACCTCATTCTTATTTTGATGTTGCCCTTCAATTGAAGAGCAAAATTGCAAAACATGTTTGTTTTATCTTATTATATATATTTTGTTTTTCTTTTTCAATATTTTTAGATCTCATGTAATATGGGTCATGTTTATCTTTCTTTGAATGACCATTTATTTTTATCTTTTATTTAAATGGAGAATTCATATTTATTGGGATATAATCTAGAATTTTAGTTTCTTACAATTAATTAATTTTATAATTTAGTTTGTATTTTTATGATTATTTTTAACTTTGATGAGTTGATACCACTATATTTGATGCTGGCCTTCAAATGGAACACGATTGCAAACTCCAGGTTTGTTTTATCTAAAAATATATTATTATTATTTTTTTCAAATTTTTTTCATCTCATATTTATCTTTGATTTTTATTTTTTATTTTTTTAAATTGGTATTTATCTTTATCTTTTATTTGAATGAAGAATTCATATTTATCTAGGGGTTACTACAGGACTGTCCCTAAAAGGGAGCATTAAAATATTTATTTCCCTTTTTAAAGTCCATTTCATACATGCCACTTTTATACCTATTTTCCCCCAACATAAAATCTTAAATTACAAACACAAATTGAATGTTCATTGCGATTTCGTATGAAATTCACGCCCGAATCTTCCTGCGATTTGGCGTCGCTGTCTGCTCTGGCCATCTTCTCTAGCAACAACACTCAACAGTGATGATCTCTGGTCCGACAATCTACTCCAGCCATTTGTTCCGACAATTCCATCAGAGAAAGTTCATTGCTCCCTCCACCTGTTTAGATTCAATCGGCAATTCTTCTCATCCATTTCTTCACTCCGATCGTCAAATCCTATGAAATTCAATCGACAATTCATCATATGTGGTTGTTTGTTATTTAATTTTTTTTTATTTGGGAGTTTTAGCGTGTTTGGACGTCGAGAAAATGAGCAATTGGGGAACATTGGTATTTGGGAATTTGGAATGTAAACTTATGTATACAAATACTTGTTTGTTTTTCATTCTTATCGGGTTTGGATCACTATTTCTGAACCAAGGGGAATTTAGACAAGCATCATTTGATTTTAATTTCTATACATAGTTTGGTCTCTAATGGAGTAAAAACCAAAAGAAAAAAAATGATAGTTGCTAGAAAATAATACTGTAAACAGCATAACCTGTTGTTCCTATTTGCATATTCTCTCTTACTATAGAACTAATGCTGATTTTTCTTTTATTTTGTTGTCATTAATAGGTTGACAGTGTTCATATGAAGAATAATGTATTTATAATAATTGTGAAGAAGAGCTTCCTTTGATCCAATATTATAAATTGTTATATCAGACAATTGTATGTCAAGATGGCTACCATAAGGTGAGAATTTTTGTTTTGTTTACTCTTTTGTTAACAAGTTTACATTGTTGACAATTAACTTTTTTTGGAACCATGGGTGTGGTAAAAATTGTTAACAAGTTTACACTATTGGCTTCTTTGTTTTGGATCTCTGTTTGTTCATCAAATTGAATTCAATTTTGTCGATCCGAGCTTTATTTGCTTTCAGTTAAATGGATTATGACATTAAGTTCTATACACGGTTTATGAAAATTATCTATTTGGTTGCTAATGGAATAAAACACAGAAAAAATGCTAGTTGCTAGGAAGGGTAATGATGCTATAAAGAACATAGCTAATGTAAACAACATAACTTTTTGATCCTATTTTGCAAATTCTCTCTTACTCTTGAAATAATACCATTTTTTTTTTGCCGCAAAAAGGAGGACAGTGCTAATATAAAGAATGATTGCTTAATATTGTTAACGCCAGAAAATGGGTCAACGGTTAAAGTGTTCCACGTGTGTTACTCCCTCCAAGTGTAAGCTATTCCCTCCAGGCTGGTAAGATGATTTGGAGCTAAGTCAAGCTAGGAAGCTCTTTAAAAAGCTATCTACAAAAGAAAACGCAGTTAGAGGATTAGGGGAGCTGTTCCCTGATTAAACTCCGATGCTTAAGTTAGATTGATGGATGAATAATCTTTAGTGAAAACAGCTTAGATTCAGAGAGTTGAATTTATTGTACCTTGAAAAGTGAATTATGATAGGTATTTATAGGAAATGGATGAGCCGAACCTCTCCTATACTTGTGGCTATATTCATAGAATATATTTACGAAATATATCTATTGAATGATGAGCCAATCATAAGAAGGGTATTTCTGTCATTTTCCTTGGTCTCAGCTTAGTTAAGAGATATAGATCTTAATTTAACTAAGTGTTGAAAGACTCATTGAGGAACTATGTGACCTGAGAAGATACCAGATGCGAAGCCTATCGCATGCGTATTTGATAGACTTGATGAAATATCAAGTTCATGAGTCAGGAAAAACGGGCGAGATGGAGGAAATCGTGACGTCTGACTCAGTATCCCACCATAGGATGTCCTACATGGAAAAATCCGGTCTGACTTGGCAACATCCATGGAGAAAAGTGCCACCTAGGCAATGACGTGGTGCTAGATCAACAGTGATAAAAATTCCCATAACAGTTGCCCCCTAGTTTTCGAGTCAAAAGGTTGGCTAGGAAACTAAGTGTGAGAGATTCTAGAATTTAGCTCTAACAATCATTGAGGATCTTCCTCCATATTTCCCAATTCTCTAGGAAAAAGCTAAGTGTAAATAGATTGGGAGATCAAGAGATTCAAGGAAGTCCAAGCTATGATTTCATATATCAGGAAATTTGTCATGGATTTAGCATTAAATATATTAAATTAGACTTTGGGATCTTCTTCAAAGTTCCAGATATTTCAATTATCTTTCCAAGGATATGTAGATCGCATTTTTTGGAGTTCATATGAGAAAATTATGGTTGAAATACTGATGAGTGTTCAGGATCTGCTGGGACTTCGTAGCTCTGTTTATGGAATTTCCTTAAGGTTTTTGGCACTGAAGATGACTGAATTTGAATTTATATCTTCTTCAAAGTTGTAGATATGTGAATTAGCTTTTTAGGGACACCTAAATAGTATTATTTGGAATTCAGATAAAGAAGTTACATCCAAAATACTAAGGCAAACGCAGAGTCCTAGATCAATCGGGATTCCATCATAAGTACCATTTGATCATCTTTTTGGGGGATTTGATAAATCATTAAAGATAATAATCTATGTTTTTTTAATTGAGAATTTATCTCACTCTAATTTACTAAGTGGGTGGGAAAATTGTGAAGTTTCCCATGTGGCAGTAGTTTATTGGTTAAAGAGACTAAGGCGCTAAAGGAAGATATGAGGCGCCACATGATGAATTAATAGAGGCGCCGAATGATGCTTTGAAGGAGGGGTCGAATGAAGATATGATGCGAACCGAAGGATAGATGAAGTGAAGCTTCGAAGGATATTCTAGGCGGAGGTTTGAAAGATGTTCTATGTGGAGCTTCGAAGGACGAGCTTGGAGAAGTTTAGTTTTCAGAGGATGTTATGTAATCTTAGTTTGTCTACAAATATGAAACACTTGTAATCTTTTAGGAATTATTACTTTCATTTTACGAGAACCCAAGAATTTCTAGAGAGAGAAAATTATTCATCTTATTCTTTCTTTAGGGAGTTCAAGAGTTTTCGAGTGATTGTTGTATTAGATCTATTTGATTTGCGATAAGAAGAGATTTTATTGTTTGTACTATTTTGAGTACTTACAATTGGCGCCGTATGTGGGAAATTGATATAAGAAGTCAAAGACAGCGATTGATCATAAGAGAATCGAATACCAAGTCCTTTCAGATTTTCTTTATGAATTCGTCAGTTTGTGAAGATTTCTAAGTCGAAACTCGTCTAGGAAAGAAACAATGACACTGAAAAGAAGAGGATCAGCAAACACCAAGATTTAGCCAAGCTTGGAAGAATTGAGCAAACTAGAGGCATTGCAAATAGACCAGTTAGCGAAGATGATTTAAAGATATGAAGAGAAGAATAATGCAACTACAAAAATAATGATGGAGAAGAAGATAATGTTTGATGAGAAACTCCATGCTTTAGAAAGGGAGAACAAAGCACTGAAAGAAAAAGTTGGAAGATCAGAACAATCAAAGACCGAGAGAAATTCAATCAGTCAAAGAAAAAGAGCAAAGGAGGAGAGCGAGATAAAGATAGTGGAGAGCAGAACCAAAAGCCTTGAGACTTTGGCAGCATCAAGCTCAAGAACTATCAATAGCAAAAAAAGAGCTAATCAACAAATAGAAAGAAATGATTCCAAAAGAAAGGAGAAGGAGAAAGAAAAGGCGACTAATCTGTTAGAGTTAAATGAGAAAATTATTGAAGAAGTGGTTCGAATAGTAGGAAAGATTTTGGAAAATATCCCAATGGACAAAATGTGAAAAGCTATGAGAGGAATTTCAAAGACACCATTTACACAGTGGATAATGAAGGAAGTAAAGCCAAGAAACTTCAATCCACCTATGCTAGAAAGTTCCCAGGGAAAGTCTGATCCAATCTCTCATCTCCTACAGTTCAAGCAGATGACTTCTTTAGAAGAAATAACTGAAGGATTGATGTGCAAATTATTCTTAACAACCTTCACCGAGTGAGCTTTAAGTTGGTTTAGTCAGCTTCCAGAAGGTTCAGTCCAAAGCTTCGAGCAATTCGGCAGGATATTCTTGGAGCAGTATAAGAGCAACTTTCCGCAGAAGAAGACAATAACAGATTTTCACGTAAAGTAAAGGTATGTTGAGAATACTAGACAATTCCTTGACAGATTCACCAAAGTGACATAACACATACATGAGCTAGATTCGAGGCAAGCATCAAACTTCTTCGTTCGAGGGCTAATCAATGGATTGTTGGTCCATGAAAGGTTTATTAAAACTCCTCTTGAGTATATGAACGAAGTGAGAGCGAAGGTGGAAGGCATCATCCCGGCAAAAGAGAATAGATAGATAATAGGTAAGAATGTAGCCATTGCGATTACTTAGAATAATGCTCAGAACAATCCTCTGAAGTATCAGGAAGCAAAAAGGAAGCTGGAAGAAAGGCAACAGCGACCTGGAGGAAGATTCGATCAAAGGAAAAGACGTAGAAAGCCAAAGGAATAATTATAATTGCAATCCCCAGAAAAAGGTTCAAACTTGAAGAGGATGGTTTCGATTACACTTTCACCATGCCGCAGGAAAAAATCTTTGTAGAATTGAAGGATCAGAACATTTTTCGTACCCTGAAGCCATACAACATGTCGGATCATTTAAAGGACCGAAGCGAGTATTGCATTTTCCATGAAGATTATGGACATACTTTGGCTACGTGCAGAAATTTGTACTATCAGCTTAGGGTTATGATGAAGAGGGGGGAGTTACAAAAATATGTGAAGAGCAAAACCCCAACGAAGTCAGTAGCACCATTAACATGGGAGAGGCGAGGCAAATATGAGGTAGAACAAGCATGAACACCAGAGAATCTGCGAGTTGTCTCCTTTATTTACCGAGAGAAGGTTGAAAATCAAGGAAAATATGGGGAGTTCAAAGGTAGAAGATTAGAAAGAGGATTGAGGATGATGGCCTTGAACGGGTATGTCAACACCATTTCTGAAGGACAGTTTTGCCAAGAGAAAGTTCCAATAGTTTTTTTTGGATCAAGAACTGGAGAAAGTTAATCTTCCCCATGCAAATCTGTTAGTAATTAAACTTCAAATTGGGAATACTCTGGTGTCAAGGGTATTAGTTGATGGAGGAAGTAGCTCTAACATTCCTTTTTGGGATGCTTTCCGGAGGATGGGAATAGAGAAAGAAGAAATTCGGCCAGTTAAAACCTCGTTCCATGCTTTCAATGGAACTGAAGTTAAACCACTTTGGGTAGTAGCTTGCCAGTGTATGCGGTGGATCAAGTAATAGAGGTCAAATTTCTAGTGGTAGATACCCTTTCGGCTATGAATATTATAATGGGAAGAGAGTGGATTCACACAATGAAGGGAGTGGTATCGACATTACATCAAGTGATGAGGTGTCAATCTCCAGATGGTCTTTACACCATAAAAATCAAGGGAGATCAGTTGCAGAATCAGAGATGCTACAACATCGAAAACAAGGAAGGAGGAATTCGGAGGATGACGAATAACCAAATCGAAAAATTTG